>LPNX010361037.1:0-12444 GCA_001517045.1 Pseudotsuga menziesii | reverse complement strand
CTTTGACTGGAGAAGTTCTAGATCGGGGTAGTCACACCACCGATTCTAAAACTTAATCCAAGAAGAAAAACTTTAATAAAATCAACTAAAATAAACCAAAAGACATTTCAAAACCGGTTCTACAACACTCTCCTATTTCAAGCAATCTTTCACTCCAACATTGCACTACAATTTTTATTTCCAGCACTTTACGTTTCAGTTACATTTATTTTCATATTTTGCAATCGTTATGTGGTGAATGCTTATTTGCTTAAAGTCTCTCCATTATTTAATTTACGGTTGGTTAAATCATTTTCACTCAGAAGCACTTCTCTGCCATATTGGAAATCTTGTTCACATTGTATACATTGATAAACCATTTGTGCATTGTTTTAATATTTTGGTTCATTGTCATTTATAATTATATCATTCGTGTATCTCAGTTTTTAAACACTTAAGCTGTAGTTTAATCATAGCTTAAATCTCTAAGTTATTTTGTAAACTTGTAAAGTGGTAATCTATCTTTGACTCCATTATCTAGGCACTGGTTTAAAGTAAAAGGTTGACTGTCATTTAAATCTTGCATATTGCATCAGTCTGATTGTCATCTCTTAGAGTCCTAGCCTCATTTCTTATTAAACGATCCCTTTAATTAATCTGTAATTAATTAATAAACCTGGAACTTAGTTTTCCCATAGGGACTACCCCCCTTGGCTCTGTTGGGATCTTGCCTAAACGGAGGAGTTGTGGACTGTGGTGACAGTGGTCCCCAGCTCTCACTTGCCCCCAAGGACACACATAGCAGGTTGTGACTTTCCTGCATCTTAAAGTGTGAATTAGGCGGCAACAGCTCCCAAATAGATTCACAATTTTCCTACACACACCCATTTCCCCACACAATGCACTCCATGCCCCATCTTTGTCCAGGCTCTCTCTCCCTGCGTTTTCTTCCATTCTGCAGTCCCTATTAGTTCTTCTCAGAGGTCTCCACTCGCTCTGAGAAGTCAAAATAATCAATCTGGCAACAAAATTCACTAAACCAATATGAAAGGTACTTCAAATCTATTTAGAACTTGCAGCACATGAAAATCCTTACTCAATCAGGCAATCACATAAGACACGGAATTTTACCCTGGAAACCCCAATCGGGAAAACCAACACATGAGGGTGGGTTTTTGGAGGGAAGGAGGAGGGCCTTGGGGGATAAAGCCCTCTTCTCCAACCTCATTATCACATTGCAAAAGAAAAAGAGAAGAGAAAAGGAGAGGAGAGGAGAGGAGAAGGTTGCCACCATTGGAAAGCGAGAGCCAAAGAGGTAGGATCTACAAGCTTCTTTGTTCATTTGTCATTTACTTTGTGTTAGAATTTTGAAATTTTTTGACCTTTGATTTCTATGAATGCTTGGCCTTGGAATATAAATTCTAGACTCTAGAGTCTAGTGACTAGAATGTAGTAATGTACATTGTTAAATCTCTAGTTCCTCCCTCATTCTATTGCAGGCAACAGGTTAAATCTCTAGTTCCATCTGGCATCAACAATGATGATGGGTTTATGGTCTCTTTTGTTGGTTCCATTTGCTATTTTGATGGTGGTGGTCGGAAACTGGAGGAGGAATGAGGAAGAGGATGAAGAAGTGGGAAGTGGCACATACCATAGAGAGGAGGAGGATGAGGAAGAGGAGGGGGAAGAGGAGGAGGAAAACCGAAAAAAAACCAAAGAGGACCCCACACCCTTGTGGTAATATGTCACAAGGAAGGCAGGAACAAGAGAGGGTGGAACCACCAAATTTGTTTGCCCCCATTGTAAAAATACATACACAAGTTCATATACCTATGTCAAAAGACATCTATGTGGGCACATGCCATGTGATGAAAGCAAAACTGTAGGAGTTTGTGTTTTCCCAAATCTAGTATCTATTGTCCGCCGAATGCACACCGTCAACAGAAATCTTTTGGACTGTTGTTTTCTAAGTGGGAAAGGTGTGGCCTTGGGGATAAGCAGAGAGTCAGGTGATGTCACTTGATCCCAACTCCTCCGTTTAGGCTAACTCCTAACAAAGCCAAGGGGAGTAGTCCCTAACAAAGAGTTGTCTAAGGCTCTTGTCGTTAAATGTTTTTGGATGAAAGATGTGAATGAGTGTTGTTTAGGAGTTTTTACAAGATACACAATAATAAATTAAGCAATCCAAGTTGTTGTTTGCAAAACACAAGATAAGTTGCATAAGACAACTGAATTCAAAGCATCCACAACATAAATCACTTAGAATAAGAACGACAAATGGTCCAAATCAGATGATGCAAAAGAATTTTATCACCAGTGCCAAAATGGAGTTAAATATGTGTTGGTGATGCTGAAATACAAGCCTTGAAGATACGTTCGTAAGATTGTTTTGCAAGGCTCTTGGTAAATTTTATTGTGTATTTTAAGATGATCTTGATTATTTAGGTGAGGAGAATTTCCAACCGATACGCAAAGGTACTGGAAATCTAACCGGAAATACTCTAAGTGGCTCCGTTCAAGGACATGTTGGACCATCCAAGTTTACAGCGAGGCGTTCAATAACTAACTAGCCACTGCAAACGAGGAGGGCTACCTAGCGCCCCCTGTAAGAATTTGCCCACTTAGAATATTACGTTCAACACCGGTTCGTTGGTTATGGGGTGGTAAATTTTATTATGTGAAAAATTGAAATTAGATGTGTGAATTGAACAGTCTACAATGCTTCTAGGTATCCCAACCGGGTAGAGCATGCACACTGTAGAAAATGGTAAATTTCAATTTTACAAGGAAATGTGAGTTGTGTAAATTTTATTAGAGCAAAGACAAAGCTCTCCGATAGAGAGTGCTCTTAATCCACCTTTATGGTGAGATTCAAGAGACTTATCTAATCTAATATGAGAATGCAAATGCGACAATGCTCTCCGATAGAGAGTGTTGTTGACTCATGTTATGACAAGTTCAAGAGACTGTGTGTTCTTTTTAGGATTTATCAATTAAAGAGCAAGATACACAACCAATAAATAACATGCAAATAATGAAGTCTAATCTAGCAATTAGTAAAAATGAAAGCTAAGCCTAACAAGCAAACTAAGCTCAGTAAAGATGAAAAAGGACACTGTTGACCACCAAAACCAACTAGGTGGACAACGATGTACCATACACATGTTGGATGTGCCTTAAAGATAAGAATGAAGTACTTAATGATTATATCAAGTGAAGCAACTCTTCTTCTCTTCTTCTCTTTATGAAATTTCTGCACCCCTGTGGGGGATTTTGTAAGGATATTGTTATCACCAACCTTGCAGTTGCCTATCTATGGTGGATCCAGGATGGATGGTAGAGGGGCAAGCAACTAAGGAGGTGGAACCAAGACTGCCTAGACTCCCAAATGGATGGTTGTCACGCCAATCAAGGCAGTCTTCGCTTTATGTTATCTAAGTCTGAGACAACAAAGGGGGAGACCCAGATCTACTCCCAACAGGAGAGATTAGACCTAGACACCAGATCAGATCAAGTAGGCTTGAGGTACGTAAGGTGTAAGGTAGTTGAAGACCCTAGATCTATGGGAGATGTTACCAGGTGTGTCAAGGCCTTGGATTAGGGTTTTGGAAGTGTTAAGTTCGATCTAAAGTGAAATCAAGGTAACTTATGGGGTGGATAGAAGATCTGGGGTTGAGGTACTAGCAACTTATGTAGATAATCGTTGCCTTAAGAAACGTAACCAATGCAGGGTGAGTAAGGACAGAGCTGGGACTATCTAGTACCAAAGGGATAGACTCAATGAAAGATGTGACAATTTCAAAGTACTCGAGTCATCAAAGAAAAGTCAACTTTCAGGGAAAAGAGGTCAAAAGACGGCTAGCGCTAGGCTTGGAGATCAGTGCTTGTTGGGCCTTGGGAAATGGAGTCAGTATTTGCATAGCGTTAGAGTGAACCCACTTGGGATATGCCCTGATCTATGGACCCAGACAAGTGTTTGGCCCGAAAAATTCAGTTTGCAGGGGAAACCAGCAGAAAGAGGGCTAGCACTAGGGTTTGGAGGGACAGATCCTGAGATCTAGGACAATCTGGGAGGCATCAGCTCAACATTGGAGGAGAAATGGGATGTGAATGACCTGATCTACAAACCCAAGTTGGAAAAATACAGAAAAATCAGATCCGGAAAAGTCAAAAAATGACTAGGAGTGCTAGGCTAAGTTACCAGGGTACCTATACCCGGGGGTAGGGTACACATACCCATGCCGGGTACTTGGGTACTCGTAGGGTATGTCTCCTGTCGTACCCCATACTGGGTCCACGTAATCGAGACTCCGTTATAAAAAAAGGGGTACTTATAGGCAAAATGGTACACCGTACCTCGTGTTTGGGTACTTTGTACCCCATGTTTGGGTACTCCAGGGGTACAACCGACTCTTGGGTCTCATTTGTAATGGGTCTTTGGCTCTTGGATCTGAACAATAGAAAGACTTTTTTGTGGAAATTTTTTGGATCTGCTTTGCATCTGATGTTCTCAAATGGTGATTGGAAAATCTTCAGCTTCCTAGCATTGTGGAAATTCTTGTGAGATCTATATTTTTTTTATATCATTGTTTTGCCTACAGGAGGGCGTTTTGGCTGGAGCGTTTTTGCAGGGGGGCCTCAACTTGCTTGGTTTTCTTCGTCTTGGATCAGGGGGTTTTCATTAATTTCATTGTGATCTGTGATTACTTCGTTTTACTTTCTTGTAGCATTTGGTTTCTTTATCTCGTACTGGCAAATCTGGTATTGTTGACGTTTGCACATGCAGGATAGGGGGCACTTTGGTGGCTTGTGGCTTACATCATTCATAGAAATCATTGGGATCTTCCAGAATTGATCGAGATAGCAAAGATCATCACTGTTAAAGACTTCTACAAGCACTTCCAGGTAAGATCTAACAGGTGAGTCTCTTCTCTTCAGATCTTATTCCATTGTACCTTACTTTACTTCAAATTTTCTGAAAACTCCTAAATACTAAAAACCCTAAAAAGCACTAAATCTGGGAATAGTCCGATCTTTGGCCAAACCATTTATGGGTTTCATAGATCGGGCCTCCCCATCACTAAATCTGCTGCAACGCTGGCCAAACTCCTGCTAGTTTGACCTAGATCTGAGTTTTAGCTAGAAAACTGCATAATCCACCCCCCTGAAAATTTGGCCTGCTAGGGTTTTGATTTTTTCTGAATTCTGACTTCATAGACGGATAAATCGGGTCCCACACAGTCCAAATCAATCCCAACGCTGTCCAAATTCTTGGCAGTTTGACCTAGATCTGAGTTTTTGACTGAAATAGCCCTAGCGCCCTCACTGAAAACTGGACTTTTCCGGATTTGACTTTTTCTGAAATCTGACAAGATAGGCTGATAGATTAGGGCTTAAGCACTCCAAAACACCCCCAACGCTGAGCTAGTTCTTTCCGGTTTGCACTAGATCTAAAAATTTGGTTTTCAACCCCCCTAACCCCTCATCAGATTTTGACTTTTCCAGATCTGATTTTTCTACTGATTTTCTGATTTGGGTTTGTAGATCAGGTCACCCTGACCTCATTTCTCCTTCAACGCTGAGTTGTTAGCCTTCAGGTGACCCTAGAACTGCAGATCTACTTCTCCAAGCCCTAGCGCTAGCCTTCCATTGAGTTGGTTTTCCTGTAACCTGACTTTTCCGGGCTAACTCCTTTCTGAGTTCATAAATCAAGGTATATCCCAGGTGGGTTCATTGAAACGTTGGGTTGATGCTGACTCCATTGCCCAAGGCACATAAGGCACTGATCTCCTAGCTAGCGCTAGCCCTAACTTGACCTCACTCCCAACCCCTTTGCCAACACTCATTGATAACTCAAGTCCCTTCCAGGAGAAGCTCAATGATTTGAATCTCTATGTCAATGTTCAGATTTGAATCTAAACATTCACATAGAGAAAGAGTTGAGCAAGATAATGTGTCACATCCCTATAACTGAACTGATGAATGTTCCCTTTGTAATAAGCCAGGTAGAAGAGTTCTTTGATGGCATTGACCAAGACAAAACCCCCGAGTTTGCTTTAGAACCCAATCGCATACAGAGTCTCGAGAGGATACATCCTAGCAAAGATGAAAAGGATCCGCCTGTTAACATACAATCTGCTATCTATGAAAGAAAGAATGGTGGTCACCCTCCCTTTCACCTAACCCTGCACATTCAAAATATGCTCCTGCACAATTGCATGTTAGATTCCAGAGCAGCTATGAATGTCATGCCTTTGCATGTCATGAAGGAAATGGGATTGGAAGTGACTCAGCCTTATGGAAATGTTTGTGGCATAGACTCGAGGCGGGTGCCATCCTATGGCTTGATAAAAAACCTTAGAGTTGATCTGTTTGCATGCTCGAACATTTCCACTATGACGGATGTAGTTGTTATTGACTTCCCCCCAGCATATGGAATGCTTTTATCTAGAAAGTGGGCAGCTAGTTTAGGTGGATACCTCATGATGGACTTATCATACCTTTGTGTCCCAAACTCTGACGGGGCTCTGATCAGGATCAATAGGGAACCTTGCTATGAGAAACATTTGGAGACTTTTGAAGAAGGGATTAAAAACACATATGGGGAAGAGTTGTTGAATAGTGCTAAGGCTCATTTTGTAGAAGATGCAAATGAAATGTGGGAATATAGGTAGCCTGAAAGCATGTTTCTGGCAATGGAAGACTCTGACTTATCTTCGGAAGAAAATCAAACAACTCAAATTGCCAGGATGACTAGGTTGGAAATGCCTGAAGGTGAATGCTCAGAGGAGTTAGTTGAGTTAGGAAGAAATGAGAGCCTATTCCAAGATCCCGAGCAAAACGATGCAACAAATCTTATACTTGAAGTTGACGAAGTTAGTAATGCCAGAAATGTTGGAAGAATCCCTCGTAGAGTGAATGAATGGTTTGCTTTAATTGACCAGAATAGAGAAAGAGAAAGCCAACGGCTGGAACCCATTTACCCATGGGAAAACCATCTTGAATTATCCATTGTAGTAGATGTTGACAACAAAGTCAGTAGCACCCGTGCTCCTGATTTCGCTAGGTCATTATCTCATTTGTCTTCAGAAGATGGTAGCCTAGTTCAAGTCTGTGATAACTCTCTAAGTTGGCAAGAGGATGCCTTAATAAATGATGCGCCTGAAGGAGATTTTAATCTCAACAATCTCGCTATTTTTCAAACTCCTTCAGCCACACCGATTTATGCCTTGTTTACTTATCCTCTCATTCCTAGTTTTCTCCTACCACCTGAGTCATCCAGTCTTCACAATCATGATCTATCTCACGTTCTCGGTTCTTCTGCACCTCAGCATAGAATAGAACCATCTGATCCAGAGGGTATGCATATTCATGTTCCTACAGGGGAAGGATCTAGCCACAATACTGTTATATCCCATAGTCCTCATCCTTTGGAAGAAGATAGAGATCTCTGGACAGTGGGAGAAACTGTCAAACATGTAGTATATCCTCATAATGATAAGACTAGTACAAGTGCATAGGGGGTAAGGAAAGAGATTAGAGAGATCCTAGTTGGTAGCATAGCTATTCCCATCAATGGTGATCCACCCAGATTTGATGTAGTCCCTTCCCGGAGAAGCTCAATGATTATCACCCTGCAACCACGAAACATCGTTGATGTCCATCCCATGCCAGTTCGTAACATCGAAGTGGTCCCCGAATCGGTAAACAGGAATAGATTCCCCACCGGAAGTCAAGTCCTTATCCAAAACCACTTGATGCATTTCCGATCGAGGCAAGTTAATGATATCTGGGTTGGACCTTTTTCTGTAGAACGTTGCGTTGGTGATATATGTTTTCTTGTCACCAATACTGGACGACAGATCCTGCTTCCTGTCAACCAGAGGGATTTGAGGGGATACATTCCCGACCTTACTTAGCCTTGAGTCCCACTTTGCCTGGTAGAGTAGAGTAGGCAGGACCTGAATAAGCCTTTCCCGGCAATAGTATAGAATCTTGCTTTGTTGTCTGAAGCTCGCGTTTGAAGCTCTTAGTGTCATTCTGTTTTCCTGCAAAATAAAAAATCAAACTTTTATTGAAAAGTGATGGTTATAGATTAGATTTATATTCTGCTTTTCAGTTTCATGCACCTTTATTTTCAGTATTTATATATTATCCACATATTGTTCTAACGACCGGTCTATGAGTTTGGTATAGCTCTGGACATGTTGCAGGTAGTCAGGTACATTCTTGGTAATGGTTGCAGAGCCGGACGGATTGATCGAGGATGCGAGAAGCAGAGTGCGAGTACCAGAGATTCTGAGGTTCTCAAGCGCTCTTTTCAGAAGAGCACTTGTCCCAGCTGGAGCCAAATGTTATCACATATATAGTAGCCAGGCTACCATATTCTATTTTTCAAACACAGTCCATTTTTCAGCCAGATCTCTTACATATGAGATGCTGACATGAGCATTTTGATGGATCATGTCCATATTAGTGGACTATTGTACTCTCCCATGTCAGGACTATCTCAGGACACTCATATTTGAGGACCGACGTAGCCATTTATGTCATTACAGAGCAGTCATTGATGCCCAGTTTTATATCAGTTCTTTCTCATTGGACAGATGGTGTCTCAGATGGATTATATTGCATGATTATGACTCAGCATTTTATATTGTGTTATGGTTATTATTGCTCCTATACTGATTTTTGTGACATGTATTAACTTGTGGTATCATGATCTGGCGGTCAAAATTATATGGACTTCGTTGTATCTTGTACTATGTATTGATGTCCCTACTTATACTTGGAAGTTCTTGATCTATACTCATTGGTTTTACCCTCTTTAGGGAGAATAGAGGTAGTCATAGCCCACCATTGTTTTGGCTTGCTAGTGTTGGCTTCATTATTCACTATCTCCACCCATCCATTACCTTTCAAATTAGTTTTCAACCCGACTGACTTCTTGACTTATGGCATGGAGGACCTTTTTCCCGCTAGAACTTTTGTTGGACAAACCTCCTTGTTTATATTGTGTCTCGGCTCTGAGTTGGTGACAAAACTTGCCTTTGGTAAGTTGGATAGTATGCCTAAATCATTCTGGTCGGTTGTCCCGATGTTTGGCACTATGGAGAATTCTCCCTAGTCACTTAAGATGTTGTTGGCTAAAACCGAAAGCTCATGTACTACCTGTGTTGAAAGTATTGAATATGCGCCCATAAAAAATGAAAATTATAAAACTGTATTTACTATTTCTTAACATATGTAAAATAGGCAAGAGCAATGAAATGCTAAAATACTTCTTGAAGAGTATAAGAAAAGGTCCAAAAAAGCAATGATTAAAAATATGCTGACCTTATAAAAATATGTCCCGGACGAAAGCTGCGATTAGCTGTGCTTTTAAGCACTGGTGAAGTCCCAAAGGGTCATATAGGCCAAAAAGGCCATGGAATAAAATGATAGTCCTAAGGAACTTGGATCAATCTTAATGTAGTCATGATGCCTAAGTTGAATAAGCACTCTCTAAACAACTCACCCATTTGTGAGGCACTGTCATTCCTTGTGTTATTGTTTGTCTAACATTGGTTATAGTGAGTATTCCCTTCCCATTGTCCAAAGTGTCATGATGTTGAGTAGGAAGTCATCCTTTGCCTTAGCCTTGTCATTTTCACCTTTCACCCTTCACTAGCAAATTGGCTACAGTTATGAAGTGAGTATAGTCTTGAAAGTCCAAGTCTGAGTAATAATAAATAAAGCCTTATATATGTATTGGTTGATGTATCGCCAGTGAAATGAATGCTACTTGTTGTGATTGTTACTTAAATGAGTTGTAGAGCATGTCTTAGCCTATTACACTTGCAGCAGATGGATGACAGTCTGAGTTATTATTGGTGTCTGATCAGTTACAGATGGTTACATTGTTTATTGGATATGATTGATGATCAAATAGAAACCTATGAGGGGTATGAGTATGCACCTTAGATGGATTTGGACTCTCTGAGTCTAATGAGACAGTTTATTTCCAGTTCCGGGCACTTGAATATATGATCAGGCTCATTCTGCCTCTATGATGCAGTTTTTCTTCATAGGTTGATATGTTTGAGCAGGGAGATGTTTTAGTTGGATCTCCTAAGGAGTTGTATGGGCATAGGGGGGTGCAGCCACTTGTTTGTACCATTATACCCCCATCCCAGAGAGCCTGGTGGGCTCAGTTTGACAACGTAGGCACCCTAGGAGGTTGTTTTGGCAGGATCATGTTTCCCGAGGCAAATTAAAAATGATTAAATGGCTATTGAAGAAATCGATTTGGGCTACTGAGGTAAAGAAATGGCATGGGATGAGTCACAATGATGAGAGTGATGTCTTCCACACATTCTCCAGCAGTTGCAGCACCTGATTGGGCCCACACCTATATTTGGGCATTTTTATATTATATTCTGGGGCTTTTGGAAGGCTCACGATTTCCTCAAGAAGGCATAAAGTCAAAGAATTAAATCATTATATTATTTTATTCGTGCTATGGGGACACCCAGAGGGAGTTAGTCAAACACTCCTTGGACCCACCATGTGCTTTCATTTATTTCTTGTTGAGTGGGTTACCTTTTTATGCGTGGGTTGGTCCACTTTGGTAAATTATGGTTATATTGATCCATGTGTTGTATGTTGAGCTCATCTCAACCATTGATTAGAACATTTCATCTTTTAATCTTAGCCACTCGTTTTGAAAGTGGTTAGGATTCGGTTATGATTGAAGTTCTCTCATTTCTATTTAAAGGAGAGAGCTTCTCATTTGTAATGGGTCTTTGGCTCTTGGATCTGAACAATAGAAAGACTTTTTTGTGGAAATTTTCTGGATCTGCTTTGCATCTGATGTTCTCAAATGGTGATTGGAAAATCTTCAACTTCCTAGCATTGTCGAAATTCTTATGAGATCTATATTTTTTTGCTATCAGTGTTTTGCCTACAGGAGGGCGTTTTGGTTGGAGCGTTTTTCAGGGGGACCTCAACTCGCTTGGTTTTCTTCGTCTTGGATCAGGGGGTTTTCATTAGTTTCATTGTGATCTATGATTACTTCGTTTTACTTTTTTGTAGCATTTGGTTTCTTTATCTCGTATTGGCAAATATGATATTGTTGACGTTTGCTCATGCAGGATAGGGGGTGCTTTGGTGGCTTGTGGCTTACATCATTCATAGAAATCATTGGGATCTTCCAGAATTGATCGAGATACCAAAGATCATCACTGTTAAAGACTTCTACAACCACTTCCAGGTAAGATCTAACATGTGAGTCTCTTCTCTTCAGATCTTATTCCATTGTACCTTACTTTACTTCAAATTTTTTGAAAACTCCTAAATACTAAATAGTAAAAACCCTAAAAAGCACTAAATCTGGGAATAGTCCGATCTTTAGCCAAACCATTTCAGGGTTTCATAGATCGGGCCTCCCCATCACTAAATCTGCTGCAACGCTGGCCAAACTGCTGTTGGTTTGACTTAGATCTGATTTTTAGCCAGAAAACTACATAACCCCCCCACTGAAAATTTGGCCTGCTAGGGTTTTGATTTTTTCTGAATTTTGACTTCACAGACGGATAGATCGGGTCCCACACAGTCCAAATCAATCCCAACGCTGTCCAAATTCTTGGCAATTTGACCTAGATCTGAGTTTTTGACTGAAACGGCCCTAGCGCCCTCACTGAAAACTGGACTTTTCCGGATTTGACTTTTTCTGAAATCTAACAAGATATGCTGATAGATCAGGGCTTAAGCACTCCAAAACACCCCCAAAGTTGAGCTAGTTCTTTCCGGTTTGCCCTAGATCTGAAAAATTGGTTTTCAACCCCCCTAGCCCCTCATTAGATTTTGACTTTTCCAAATCTGATTTTTCTGCTGATTTTTTTATTTGGGTTTGTAGATCAGGTCACCCTGACCTCATTTCTCCTTCAACGGTGAGTTGTTAGCCTTCAAGTGACCCTAGAACTGCAGATCTGCTTCTCCAAGCCCTAGCGCTAACCTTCCATTGAGCTGGTTTTCCTGTAACCGAACTTTTCCGAGCTAACTCCTTTCTGGGTTCATAAACCAAGGTATATCCCAGGTGGGTTCACTGAAACGTTGGGTTGATGCTGACTCTATTGCCCAAGGCACATAAGGCATTGATCTCCTAGCTAGCGCTAGCCCTAACTTGACCTCACTCCCATCCGCTTTTCCAACACTCATTGATAACTCAAGTCATCTATCTTTCACTAAGTTTGTCTCCTTGGTACTAGATAGTCCCAACTCTGTCCTTGCTTACCCTGTCACAGTTACGTTTCCCAAGACAGTGGTCATCTCCATCAGTTGCTAATACCTAAACCCTAGAGCTAGGGTTTCCATTTACCTTGGACCTTACATACTGTTACCGACTAGGCTGCACCTAGTTGGACTTTCAGTGAGCCGCCAGTGATGAACAAGATACTTGTTCATATTCAGAGTTCAGAAGTCCTT
>LPNX010361010.1:210040-317058 GCA_001517045.1 Pseudotsuga menziesii | reverse complement strand
TCTGATTTTGGAGGATGTGTCGACAGCATGAAGTCAACATCAGGATACATCTTTATGATGGCTGGCAGTGCCGTGTCATGGAAGAGCACTAAGCAGTCATTAGTAGCCTCCTCCACTATGGCAGCTGAATTTGTTGCATGCTATGAATCATCTAATCATGGCGTATGGCTGAAGAACTTCGTCGCAAGTCTGATAATTGTGGATTCTATTCAGAAACCACTCAAATTGTTATGTGATAACAATTCAGCAGTGTTATACGCAACCAACAACCGAAGTTCGTCAAAGTCGAAGTACATCGATATTAAGTTTTTGGTTGTAAAAGAGAGAGTGCAGAATAATGAATTATGTATAGAACACATAGGTACAGACTCCATGATTGCTGATCCTCTTACTAAAGGATTACCACCCAAGAAGTTTCACGAACATGTTGCTCGTATGGGTGTAATATCTATTTAGGATAGTTAGAAAATGTGGGAGTCTGAATATGTTTTAAGTTTTGTTTTTGATGTTCTATGTAATGCAATTGTAAACAATTTTGATGATATGTACAAGTTGCATTCAGTTTCAGTTTCATTATTTCTTTCTTTAAAGTTTAATTTTTGACCTCATACAGTAAAGTAAAGGTGACTCAATTAGAAATAGGCACGTATAATCACACTTGCGTGTAATTTCTAAACTATATGTCCAAATCAGATTCATGTCATTCAGTTATGTTGGCAGCGTGATTTATGTCGGTTTAGTTGCGGATAAATGTGACAAGTGCTGCTTAAGTCCTTTGTTAGCATAATTGATGGATGGAATTGTTTAAGAAATACGATAAGTAAAGACAGAAAAGTTGCATGCAATAAAGCTAAGGATATATAATCAAAAGGTTGCACTTGTCCATGTGGGAGATTGTTGGATTCAGAGACGTCTAATTACAATAATTAAGTTGAACATACGTGCATTATGATTATGATATCAAATACTGTCGCAAGATTACATTTATGTAATGATTAAAATATGCCAAACAATGTGATTAATTAAGTCATGGCATTATACGTATTTAAATAAGGATTTGGATACAAATACATATAGAATAATGTTAATCAATTATAATTGTTAATGGACCGATTATAGTTGATTAAAATAATAGCAGTAATAAATTTGAGCTAAATAAGGAAATCAGAATTTATTCTGATTTATTTCAGTTTTTTTTTTCTGAAGTTTCCCGATTTCAAGATCTTATGAAATCGGAAATTCCAGATTTCTTGGCAGACTTGTTTCCCAAGTATTAGCTAAATTTCGGCTGCCCTAGGATTAGAACTTTTCTTTGGCACTGCTATAAAAGGGCTGAGTCTCCAAGGCTTGCAATCATCCAGAAAAATTGTCTGCTCCATTTGAAGACAGGATACTCTGTCATAAGGATAGCCAAAGAAAAGGATTGCAAGTTCTTGGAAGGACTCGAGAGCCAACAACTCAAGTCAAGACCAGGAGCGTATCAACCCAGAGCCTTGGAAGCTGTCTGTGGCCTTTGAAGATGGAAAGTAAGTTCCGCTGTGCATTAAGTTTAATTTCTTACATAGGAGTAGATCTTGGTTATACCCACAAGTAAAACCAACAGTACTATATGATCCGTGGGTGGATGCAAATGATTCTAAGGCCACGGGAGAGGAAAAGAAACCGCCAACATGCTGGACCTACTTATATATATATAAAAGATTATTAATTATTAAGCCGACTTGTATATATATAGATATATAAGCTGACTTTTTAAGTGACATGTGTCATCTCCAGGTTGAGCAAAGAATCACACTTCTACCTCATACCTGGCTGTAGAATGCGCCTCTCGGCCCAATCATGAGTGGACTCTTCGAGCCGAATTTGTGGTAGCTTTAAATGTATATCTAAAATGAGCCGACATTGTATAACGTCAAGATGAATCACGTTGCTGTCAACCCGTGGCATTGGAGAACACGGACCGTTTGGGAAGACGAAGCGTTTGAGAACCTCCGTTATACGGTAAGAGACTCTAACGACGCTTCTGCACGGCTTCAATAGATGATGGTTCAGAATTTCTTTACTGAGCCGTCTTCTTTCTGGTTGAACTTTAGGGTTTTAAAACTGCCTTCTATTCTGTAATTCTTTTAGGTAGTATAGCCATAGTCTGAGGATGAGGTGTAGGAGTATAATCCATACCCTAATCTATCTATTCATGACGTGCATATGTTGTAGGAGTCCCGAACTCAAGAATTTTGGTTTCTGCAGTCTTCACAGAATTCAAAAGACTCAGGTAAGCAATGTTTTTCATTTGTTAACGGGTTTTTGCATTGTAACCCCCTTTTATCATTTATCTCGCCGACCTTGGTATCTCGCGCATAGTGTCATTACCAGGAGGGCCGGATACTTGGAAACCTAGCTGACTGTTCGCTCTAGGTAAGAGACTCTAACTACATATGCAGATCAGCTCAGTTTTCTAAATGATTTGATTTGTTTTCTTAAAAGAATACAATGATCAATATCTGTTTTCTCTTGTTCATGCCTTGTTCAGCGAGAATCGTCCATTGGATTATTGCTCAAAGAGTTTGAATTCGCCCAAGTATTTATCAGAGGATGTACTATATGATCCGTGGGTGGATGCAAATGATTCTAAGGCCACGGGAGAGGAAAAGAAACCGCCAACATGCTGGACTTACTTACAAATATATATATATATAAAAGATTATTAATTATTAAGCCGACTTGTATATATATAGATATATAAGCCGACTTTTTAAGTGACACGTGTCATCTCCAGGTTGAGCACGGAATCACACTTCTACCTCATACCGGGCTGTAGAATGCGCCTCTCGGCGCAACCAATAAAAAATATTATTTTATTTCCCACTAAAACTTATCATAAAATCGAAAATGTAAAATAAATAAACTAATATAAAAAATTAGAAATAAATCATAACTTAAACAGTTCCAAATCTGGATTTTACCCATTTCTTTTTTTACTTTATTTTTGACCAAGCCCTATCATAAAATCGAAAATATAGAATAAATGAAAGAGTTGGATTAGTATCTTTCACATTCCATGTTGAAATGTATACGGAAGGCAAACAATTATTAACATATAAAATTTGACAATAGAATATATTGTTAACTAGCTATATTAGAAAATTAGGAATTCAGTTAGTAGCTTTGTTGATTCACTGTTTAGGCTAATCGGTGTTAATTTCCTAGAATTTTGGGGTAGGCATAGATAACTCATAGCAAACTACTTTAACCTCAAAAGTGTAAGAGATAAAAATAATAATATAAAAAACAGCTTATGATTTATAAATAGATAACTTATAAGTGATGCATGAATGTATGGATAACCCTAATGTTGTAAATTTCTAGTTTCCTCTTCTCTCATTTTCATCCCTGCATTTAAAAAAATTGTTTTCCTCTCAAGAATGGATAGTTGGATTGAAAAAGAATGAGTTGCTCCCCATGTAATGTTAACCCTAATGTTACAATATTAATATTTAGGCGGATAGGTGTATATATCTTAGATTTTGGGGTAGAAAGTTTAGTTAGTCATCTTAATAGTTGGAAAAATTAAACTTCAAATTAAACTATTCAAAATTATTAGATACAACTATTCTATTAATAGATACAAGTATGAGCTTAACTCCTTTGATGATACAACTATTAGCTTAATGTCATCTCCAATCACCACTTTTACTTGAAGTGCAATTACAGCTATATTAACTTTTAAATTAACTATTAGATACAACTATTAGTTGGAAAAATTAAAATCACCTATATATTGGATAATTATTAGCTTAACTATTATATACAAATATTAGCTTAACTCAAATGATTCTACAACTATTAGCTTACCTTCAACTCTAATCGCTGAAGGCTTAGTCAAAGTACATTTGGCATCTAGGAGTCTAGCTAATGTGCACTTGTGTAACAATCAAACTCCTAATAAAATTGTTCGAACTCCTGATAAGCTCCTCCATCTGGTATTTGGGCATATAGCGAATTTTGGGGTGGAATACCATATATGATTTTTTCATTTACGAACGATAATGAGACAAGTGTACTACCTAGATTGATTATATAGGCGTCGTCCAAAATTCATAATTACATTGATAGATGTTTTTATTTGAGATTTGGGGTGGACTACAACCTATGCCTTTTCATTTACAGATGAGGATGAGACAAGCATACTATCAAGATTGATTCTATGGCAGTCGTTCAAAATTCGATTAACAATTATAAAAAATAACTCATAGCTAGCTGATGATAGATAACTGGTAGCAACACATGGATAACTCATAGTTGATGAATGGATAACCAACAATTCGTGGCAGAAACTAGAAGAATGTGAGATAAAAAGAAAAATAATATAAAAAAAACTTATAGTTGATAAATCGATAACAAGAAGAATGCCGATGATAGCATGTAGCTAGGCATGGATAACTCACAGTTGAACCTGTTTAACTAGAAGAATATGATGAATAGAAAAATATTTCCAAACCGTCTTCCATTCCATGACTAGCTTTCAACAATTTGATCTCTATCAACGTTTTCCAACCACAAACTATGTGGGTGTGCTAGTTAATAATTGAACAATAGTTAACATCTAATAAGTGCACTTTGTGATAGTTGTAAAAATTAAAATTCAACTTCAACTATTCCATTAGTAGATACAACTATTTGATTAATAGATACAACTATGAGCTTAACTCCATTGATGATATAACTATTACCTTAATGTCAACTCCAATCATGACTTTTACTTGAACTACAGTTGTGAAATATTAACTTTTAAATTAACTATTAGATACAACTATTAGTTGGAAAAATTAAACTTCAACTTCAATTATTCGATTAATAGATACAACTATGAGCTTAACTCCATGGATGATACAACTATTAGCTTAACTTCAACTCCAATCATGACTTTTAGATACAAATATTAGCTTAACTCCAATGATTCTATAACTATTATCTTAACTCCAATGATTCTACAAATATTAGCTTAACTTCAACTCTAATTGCTCAAGGATTAGTCTAAGTACACTTGGCATTTAGGAGTCTAGCTAATGTGCACTCATGTAACAGTCAAACTCCTAATAAAATCATTTGAACTCCTAATAAACTTCTCCATCTGGTAGTTGGGCATCTAGCTAATTACACTAATATGCATTTATATCTTAGAATTTCGAGGAGGACTACTATCTATTGTTTTTCATCTATGGACAAGAATGAGACAAAGTGTACCGTCCATATTGATTTTATGGGCATCATTCAAAATTCATAATTAATAATTTCAAAAAATAAAAAAATAGCTTAGTTAACATGTGATAAGTATAGTTCGTGATAGTTGGAAAAAATAAACTTCAACTTCAACTTGGTAATTAAAATTCCAATCATGATGATGTATAACTATTCAATTATTAGATACAACTATTAGATTAACTCCAATGATGATACAACTTTAGCTTAACTTCAACTCCAATCACGAATTTAACTTGAACTGTAATCGCTGATATATTAACTTTTAAATCGACTATTAGATACAACTATTCGCTGTACTTCAATGATTTCACAACTATTAGCTTAATTTCAACTCCAATCGTAGTTATATTAGATTAACTATTAGATAACTATTAATAATTCAAATATATACCTCTGAGTGTATTTCAAACATATTAATCTTATTAATATGGTTATTTCTACTGTAAAAATTTAAAGATATTTATGCTGATAAATTTGGGTGGACTACCATCTATATATATTTTAGGATTGTAGAGGATGAAACAAAACAATTATGAAAAAAAAGAATATAAAAAATAACTGGTAGTTGATGAATGGATGGCAGATAACTAGAAGAATATGATAAAAAAATATAAAAAATAATCGATGGTTGATAAATGGATAACAGGAAGAAAGCGGATGAAAACATGTAGCTAAGCAAAGATAAATAATAGATTTTTTTTCCAAACTATCTTCTATTCTTCACTATCTCTCAACCAATTTCTATCCCCATGATTGTGATGCCCCTCATAACATTGGAAGTAACTATATATATATATATATATATATATATATATATATTACTCATGTGGAAAAGACTACTAAAGTTTTGTAGAGATTTTTTATTTTAATAATAAAATGTGAATATTTGGATACGAGAAGTTGGGAAACCATGCAATAAATTGATAAAACCTAAGTTTATGTTAATAACTAAATTCTCAACTATTTTTACCAAGACAAGTGGCTAGTCTTAGAAATAGTTAGTTACTAGTTGCTAAAAGTACTAGGCAAAATGTATGAGGAGAGCATGCTCAAAGTAGAGAGAAAAGTGAATAAAAGAGGAAAAAAGAAGAACAGAGCTACCAAAGAGCACTTAGGAGGGTGTAGGATCTAAACAATTGGTTAATAAAAGTAGCACAGAGCTACCAACGAGCATCTCAGAGATGTTAGGTTCTGAAGCATAACTATTACAACAATAAAATAGTAAACAAATAGGTAATCAATAGTAATCGTAATTAATAAAATTAAATATAGTTTATGAAGATAAGTGTCTCTTCAATATTTGATGGCCAAGCAATATTTAAGACGACCATATCCATTATAATAAATCATCCATTCAATTATTATATTTATACATTATTATTTCGAAGATGGAACATATTCCTCCTTAACCCAGATACGACCTATCTGATTACAATCGGATACGGTTGTACCATTTGGTATCTGAGCAGATTCACTCCTCCTATTATTAGCTTGGATTTGGCTCCTCCAAAACCCTCCACCCCACACTCCTCTTCCATTCATACTCATCCTCTACCACCTTCGCTCACACATCTCTCCTCTCCCCCATTCCACCCATCTTCCACCAACCTTCATTCCCTTCCATATTCCATGTTGCGCACCCCCAACACTCATCTCTCCTTGTGCAACCACCCACACAGCCTTCCTATCTCCCCACTCCAACTCCCATCTACCTACACGCTCTTCCCAAACACTCCACTGTCCCACCTCACTTCGTTGCTTTTCCTCCGTCCACTCATTATCACACATGTCTCTTCAGATCATATCCATTCACTCCCATTGCGCTATCCTTCCCCACAACTTGTCCCTTATCCCTCCCGTGGTCTAAAATCCATCTCTTCCTGCTCTATCTTATGCGCCACCATCTACACGACTGCCACCATATGCATGCTCCCCATCTAATCCCTCTCACTCATCCTCCTGTGTTCCACCGCCGCACTACCACTTGCAACCCCCTCATCCCCACCCTCCGCTGCCCCAACCTCCACCACCTCCACTCCTCTCCCTTCCGCCAGCTACCTTCTCACTACTCCACTCCTCACGAACTACACATCCACCATCTATCTCTCCCATCATACTCCTATCGCTCTTACTCCTCTCGCTTTCCTCCTCTATGTGTCCTCTCCCCCCCTCCGCCTTCCTTCTTGCGCTCCTCGGTTTCTCATCATTCTCACTGTTGCAATCCCCCCACTCCCGAACTATTCTTCCATTCTCTATTCCCACGACAACCCTACAAGCACATCCAAAAAAAGAGTTAGTAAAAATAAATAAATTATATAATAGTATTATTCTTATTATTATTATAAATGATTTTTTATTAACGCTTCCTAGCATATAATACAATAAATAATATATATAATAACATTATTATTTAAAAAATAATAATTATATTATTATTATTGTTTTTCCATTGAATATTAAGTGACAGTCACCCCATATAAAGAAAAAATTGGGTCCAATTATTCACCCAACACCTAAGAAGCTAGACGACATAGTTAAAAGACCAAATCGAAAAATTGGAGAAGGACATCAAGGCCCTCTTCGCCAACCAAAAATACTCAAAGGAAGAAATGAAAAATAGCAAGGCAACACTTAAGAAAGAAATCAAAGATGAAGTTGTTCTAGTACTAGAAAGAATACTTGATGACAAACTAGACATCATGAACGATAAACAAAAAAAGTTAGATGACAAGATGAGAGTAATGACACAGAAAATAAGCACCATGACACACAACATGAACATCATGACACAAAAATATAATACAATAATGCAAGTATTAGAGAAACAATGTTCTAGTACAAACCATATCAAATGCTTTGATATGTTGGACCGGTATGTCAACAAAAATGAGAGCAACAAAGTTGATCAAGACAATAAACAAGACAAGGAGACATAATATCTAAGTGATGACCAAACTACCAATAATATATTTGAGAAAAATGAGCTCAACCAAGATCATAATAAGAGTCAAGCCATTGTTGTTAATAATAATGACGATCAATACAATGACAAAGGATGGATCCTACAATATGCAAAGGAATTCAAGTCAAGAAAATTAGATATTTTAGATTCATATTCTACCTTAATTGTTCTACCACCCTAGAGAAACCTAAATGTAACATTATCTGGTGACTTTGAGTATGAGAAGCCCCATGAGACATCACTTCTCCAAATAAATCGTAAGGATAATAAAAGGAAAACATTACACGATGGCATCCTAAGTATTGTGAGACAAGCAATTTCTAAAACAAAGTATGGACATAAACACAATCATGGAAAACTTGAACCAAGAACAAAAATGGCATTAAAATGGTCGATGATGAATATTACACATCCAATAGCAATATTTTCAGCAATGAAGGACCATAAATATCCTTCATTTTGTAGGATTGATATGTCCAGTCACAAAATATTCCTTGTATTCATGTACATGTAAAATGGGACAACAATAATTAACATAATGTAGTACAAATTCAAGTTACAAGGGAAGAGAAGTTGACAAACTATCGTGCAAAGACCAAACACATACCTAATACAACTTCTAAAACAAAAGACATAAAGAAAGTAATGACGTTGTTTCAACACAAAACGAGAATGAAAAGATGACACCAATAATCTAATCTTTGAGGACAAAGATTTCCTAAGGGGAAGGCAATGTTACAACAATAAAATAGTAAATAAATAGGTAATCATTAGTAATCGTAATTAATAATATTAAATATAGTTTATGAAGAGAAGTGTCGCTTCAATATTTGATGGCCAAGACATATTTAAGGCAACCATATCCATTGTAATGAAGCATCCATTCAATTATTATATTTATACATTATTATTCCGAAGATGAAACATCTTCCTCGTTAACTCAGATACGTGCTACCTGATTACAACCAGATACGGTTGTACCAAGAACCTCGAGAGAGCACATAAATGAAGTGTTAGGCTTTGCAATAGCTAACTCTAACCAAAATATTGGTGGCAACTTAAACGCTGAGAGAGTGAATCATAAACCCATGTTTTAAGCAAGGGGGTGGAAATTCCTTGTAGGATGAAAGGCTTCAAGGTTCATAATGTCAGATGGAGCATGGCATCACAACTCCTAGTTTCCAGAAAACTACTGTTCATATATGTTTTTATTTGTTAATGCTTCATGTTAATTAGCAGTAAAGTAATTTGGAATGTTGCTAAAAACTCGAGTGATGAAGCTAAGATTGAATCTACATATCTATTTAAATATTATTTATACTTTATTAGAGAGAAATCCGTTAGTTACTAAATGTTAAGGATATGATACCATGTTCTTCATTTAGACATACCCTAAATTGAGAATAGCGTTATAGGAACATGGAAATAACTTCCTCAATAAATAATTACTATATGCTATTAATTGGTTGTAAGTCCTTAACTAACATGTAGTAGAAAACCAATTATACAATAGTTATTAACCAATATAAACTAGGTTTAACTGCACTAAATGACATAAACATAAATTAACTAAACCCCATCCAAAATGATATTATATCGGATGAACCTTTCATTTTTGTGAACAATCCACTTCATACAAATGCACCCATTGTATGGAAAAAATAAACTCAACGTTTGGATTCCATATCACATTATAACTCTTATGGGATAAAGCCCTCATTTTTGAGCCAATATTCTTCATACCCAACTCGCATAGAGGCATAAACCTTGTCGAATTACTAACATAAAGAGGAATTTGCAAATGCTGGATATGTGGAAGTCACATGATAAGTTTTAAGGTGAGTTAACCTCACGGTCTTTAAGACAAAGGAGAAAGAAATTTATTGAGTAAGTGAGTTAGTATTGAGTTTTGGATGATAATATAGTAAACAACCAGAGACCAATAAAAATTTAGCTTACCCATTTGAACTTCACCAATTCACAAGAACTGTGATTTAAAATTCTGAGTTCTTTAGCTGCAACTGATAAAAAAAAACACAAACACCAACTTGAGCAAGTTGTTGAGGTCAAAGTGCGTCTCAAAAACCATCCTATGTAGCTTGAATCATTACTGTAATAAATACTTGACTTGTCTCATTCATAGCAGACCAAAGAATTTCCTACAAACATAAATGAGAGTTCAAATAGCTCTCAGCAGGGCTAATACTTTCTCTCATCTACCCCCCCCGAGATATTGTACTTTGCATTCAATTTTAGATAATGTTGGAAGGATCTTAATTTCTACAAGTGTCAATGCTAGCTGGCATTGGTAATGCCAACCCTCGTGTTTAAGATGGTAAACAATTTTTGGACCCCAACTCTTTTGAAGTGTTGATCGCTAGTAAAGTGGATAACCATACATGCACTTTGAATGGTTGAACGTTAGCAAACAATGCTAAGTAACACTCCATCTTAAACTCCACGCTATTTTAGTAATGCGAGAGGTTCACATATTTGTCTGGGCCCAAGTTAGTATCCCAATGGAAATAGTAATGCAATGAAAGTAGATTGTTCCCAAAATAGACGAGATTCATAATAATATCATATAATGTTTGGGAAGGGGTTAGATAGATAAGGAGTTTACAACATAGCACTAATTTAAAAGGGAGATTAAACCTTAGAATTTTAACAACACCTTCGGACAAGAAGAGTAACATTTTTTTTTAAGTATGGTTCTAAGTAGTGATACAAATGGTATCAGAGCCGGTTGCAACACTCAGACCTAATGGGTCACTATACACTATATATATATAGCTTTTAAATTTAATGATAGTTACATATGAAGATGTATATTTAAACAATCCAGAAGAGCAACAAACTGTTACTGATGCACACAGAGATAAAAGACACAATAATGGATGATCCAAGACAAATTATAGAAGGGATGTCGATACTAGAAGATGCAAGCATCTTTGTTGAACTTGAAGCAAAGCACAATGCTGAAGTGCAGACATAAATGTTAGAGATGATGAGAAGTTTGAAGGCTGACTTAGAGAGTTTTAAAGAAGATAATACTAAATTGATGAATCCTAGATCAGAAGAAGAAGAATAAATAAGTGAATTAATCCTAAAGAGTTTAACAGATAAAGCACCAGAGAAAAATAATGGTCTTGCAGTGCCAAAAAAGGGAAAAAGGGAAAAACACAATTTTCTAGCACTGAAGAAACTACAGATAATTCTCAATTCACACATGAGGAGTTAGAAGATAGTGATGAACCTATCCATAAGAAACAAAAAGGAAAACCAATATAACTACAGGGGGAATTTAAGAAATTAAGCCCCCTATCTTTGTCGGAGAATCCGAGGAGGTTGCTGAAGTGTAGCTACTAAACATAACAATATATTTTCAAGTATATAGTTATGACAATAATCTGAGAGCACGTTTGGCTATTTTTTAGCTGAGTGTGAAGGTTACCTTGTGGTGGCAGGAAGCTAAAAGGTTAAATAATATACCCAGCAGGGAGTTGAGCTGGAAACACTTTAAAAAATTGTTAAAGAGAAATTACATGTTAGGACGGTATTATGAGGATAAGACCACAAAGTTTAATGACTTGAAATTGGGACAACTAACTATGGAAGAGTTCGTAACTAAATTTGTTAACTTACACTGTTACGTACCATATCTAGAAGACGAAAAAAGCTAATGTGTACTAGTTTATCAGACGTTTACTCTCGACCTATAAAGATAAAATTGAATTTGACATGCCCAAGACTATGGACGAAGCAATTAGGAAAGCAAAAATGTGCTATTTGATGTTTAAACAAAGATCTAAATTGAATAGAACTTGGCAATAAAAAAGAGATGGAGCAGTGAAGGAAAGGATTTAAGCTTTCTTCTGTTAGGAAAGGAACAAAAAGTTATACTGATAACAACTATAACAAGCCAAATTTAACTGCAAACAATGGAGCAAAAAGTACAGGGGCCCTTAATAGTGGATTGAATGATAGTACAAAATAAATTAAATGCCGGGGTTGCAATGTGCCATATTTATACAAAAATTGTCCTCATAACCCTATTGAAGAAAATATCCCCCTTGAACATTCTACAAGAGGCTTCTTCAGTAAATGACGTAGCAAAAAATGTGCCTAGAATTAATGTTTCCCTTGAAGACTGACAAGCGGATCTACGACATCCCTAAAAATTTACAAAAAAATTAAATTTTTCTATGTGACATTTGATGTTAAGTCATAGCCTAAAAATGTTAGTTTAATAACTAACTTTAGTTTAATTCACAGATAGATTACAAGACAAGACATTAAAAGAACTTAGGAGTTAATTTCTCTTTTGTTAACTGTGACTAAAATGCTATAGAATTTTACTTACTAACTTGTAAGTCACATGTCACTAACCGTATTCAATCTTTATTGAATTTCAGTCATATTATTGAATTTAGATCATTGGTTTGTTTGTAAGAATGTGTATGATTATGATAGTTGTTTTCTTTTCTTAATGAAGGGGATTAAGGTTAGCCCGAGGCTTACTTAGATTTTTCAAAAGTAACCCAGATCCGATACTTGTACAGGAATTCACAAGTAAAAATTACTTCCAAGTTACGATGTAAGAAAAAAAGGCTCTGAAGACTAATCGAGTAAGTTAGGCAAAAAATCATTAAACCCTATTTATGGTCCAGATTATTGAAGTGTAAAAATTCCTATGCCTATAGCAAAGACTACTCTACCTAGGTAACAATTTGAATTGAAAGCGTGTTTATTTGTTCTACACACTTCGATACTTGTACAGGAATTCACAGGTAAAAATTACTTCCAAGTTACGATGTAAGAAAATAAGGCTCTGAAGACTAATCGAGTAAGTTAGGAAAGAAATCATTAAACCCTATTTATGGTCCAGATTATTGAAGTGTAAAAATTCCTATGCCTATAGCAAAGACTACTCTACCTAGGTAACAATTTGAATTGAAAGCGTGTTTATTTGTTCTACACACTTGAATTATATGATTTATTGTATATGATTATCCAAACATGATTTTAGTTATTTTTGGTACTAGAAAACCCTAATACATTCCAAAGGAATTTTAACTATGGGTTTTATCCATGATAACCCTAGAACTTACCTAAGCATTAACACTATTCATTTAGCAGCTAGATATTAATCTACAAATATAACAAGCCTAACCTAGGCATAAAACCAATATATAAAATAATATTTATAACCTAGCTAGAGCTTCAACATGCATATAATAACTTCTTTATTTTTTTATTATAAAAGTAATAGTATTACTTTGCATACCATAACTTGTATATTTTTTTTTAACTAATGTGTTAAAACTATGGTCTTTGAGCATGTAAAATCCTATAACTTCCTAGTCCTAAAATTATTATTAGTATTTTGGAAACTATAGACTAACTACAAATAAAATCTACCCTAAGCATGAAATCGATGCTCAACATGCTAAAACTCCACAATACATAACATTTGAATGTTTTATTTTTAACAAAAGTGATGTATTAATGTCACACAAACATCGCAGGTTCAAACTATATTAAACACAAAAGATTTGAAAGGTAGTGTTATCCACGTGGTGGATGCTCGTTGGAAGGAGGGTTTTGGTATTAAACCCTAAGCACATACATACCAAAGTTTCCCTAAAACGTGGTTTTGTTTCCAACAATTGATTGTTTGGGTGGAGGTAAGAGCCGACAGGACCTCGGCCTTCTCGGGTCTTTACAGGAGTTAACGTTATTGTTCTTGGCCATGACATTATCATGTTGGTGCTCTGGTTATTCACCATTAATGTTTCCTTCAAACTCAGTCATGGTGCTAGCAGGTTTGAAGCTTCTGGTTTCCATAACCATTCAACGAACTCCATGCTAAAAACTGGTAAGTGGTTATGAAACCTCCAATCGTTCCTTCTCTATACTATTATTATTATTTAAACTCAACTTATTTAATATACAGTTCTAAATATCTACTATTTGATGGTAGGTGAAAAGGTTTGGTATCGCACAGTCAAATGCTAAGGAAAGGCGTAACCTTGAGCTAGAGATTGTGAGCAAGAAAGGCTTCGGGTAAGCCTCGGTCCCAACCCTGGGGTACCCTACGTCATGAATGTGTCTGTGGTGTCAACGATGGTGCTTCTGGATTGATGCTACGTGTTCATAATACTTATGGCAAAAAAAATAATTTTGTTTTGTTTAGGATTTATGATGGAGGTCGTATTGGCATTTTTTTATTTATAACCTTTAGGGTTTACCAAAGATCTATGACTCCTATAAAATCGATTTAGGGTATAATATTACTATTCTAGGGTTGTTATTATTATTTTGCAAACTTTAATTTAAGTTATGTGGAAGCTTTCAGCCATTATAACTCTTTCGTGGTTTCAAAAGTGTTAAGGTATTTTTTTGGTTTAAGAGATAGGCCATGGGGCGACTATATGGTTATTTGTTTTGGATAAAATGTCGACTCTGTTTATGGTTCTTTATTTTTGAAGAGATAGAGCCTACGGGCCTGAGTGTAAATATTGGTCATCAATTGATTTCCTTCTGTAAATTCGGGTGCACTGTGTATTAAGATTTGTAATGAGTCTTCTGTTATAATGACACTTGGTTGTAAATTAATCTATGGCTATGAACTAGTAAAGCCATTGGCAAGTTAGTTGCTGAGATTATTATTTGAGCAAACTATTTTGTAAAAGATTACTTAGGGTTTGGTATTAATAGATAGTTTGGTATTTAGGTTAAAATGGTTATGTTCTATCTTTATAAAAGGGTTCTGTAAAAGGATAAGAAGGTTTACACTTGAGAGTAGGGTTTAAAGGAACATTTTACCATTACTAATAATGGAGTTATAATGATTATTTTATAGATGGTTTACTAGTTTTTTTTTTAATTCCTGCACTGTAATGTGAAAAGAGTAATATATTTATAATATAATTTTGGTTTTATGGTAATAGGATAATGAATAATTTTCCTTCTATAAAGGAGAAGTTGGAATCTAACCTATTTCATAAATAGGTTCTGTTATGCATAAGAAAGTTTAAATTTTAAAGAGTAGGGTTTAGAAACATAGTTTCCAATGTTAATAATAGTATATTTGTTATACTGAAAGTTTACAGTTTGTTTCATGATAACTTAATGTACTATAATACAATAGGTATTATAATTCCAGTCTAATGACTGCTCATCATGAGCTTATAGTGTTAGATGATATCAAGAACAGTTGGAGGTTTAACTGTGCATTATTTACTATAATATATCTAGAATACTTGTTTATAAATTAGGTATTTAACATTAGAATGATGAATGATTTTTTCTTTACTAAGTATAAATTAATAGTTGTATTACAATAATTATTATTGTATTATATTATACACAGTTTAAAGACTGTGTGACAAAGATTACTATAAAGACTCTATGTAATATTCTTAGAGGTTTCTATATAAATTAAAGAGTTCCAGAAAAGGATTAATATGATACCTAGCTAAAATAATTAGTAAAAGCTTCCAAAGTTAAGCATATTCAACTCATCTTATTCATGTATAATCATTCCTATTTTCCTTTAAACAAACCTTCGGTACTAGAGTACTTCATTGTAAGATGAGTGGAAAAATGCAGAAAGGAAATCTACTCATCCATCAATCATTTATAAATTCTAGGTTCATTTATTCCTATAATCATTTACAAGTAAAATTTCCTAATTAAATTGCAGACTTAAGCATTCTACTAGCATATTCAAATTATCTAAGTAATAATAGAAAAACTAAACATGAATGCTTCATTCTAGTAAATTTATTTGACAGAAATAAACAAGATAACACAATGGAACTTGGTAATTTGTAGAAGAGACAGACAACCTAAGGATCCCAGTCCACCCAACCTTTTCCTAAAGATAGCTCAACTGCTTGTCTTAGGACTCCCGAGCCTGTCCACTGATCCACTGGGATGAAAGCACTGTGTGGAGAAATGGGATTAAATACCCCTGCAACTCAACATAAGTACTTAACAACAATAATTTTTTCCTCAGTAGTAGAGAACTTAGTTGTCAAGCTGCAGTAGTTCTGAAAATAGTCTTAACACTCAAACCACTTCTAAATTTCCCCTCATCAAATCTCTTGTGCTCCTTTCTTAACTTCTGAAATTTCACAAGGTAAAGAATGAACAACCTCTTGTTGAATTCAATGGATAGATATATGCATGCTTAGGTAAGTTGTTCAATTAATGAGTTACCCGCTCTATTCCTCTTTCTTGGCCAACATGACCACAAAATTAGGGAAGTTTCCCCCTGCAACAGATAGAAGTTATTGAGGATGCTACCATGTGTCAGTTTTCTCTCACCCTAGTCTAATCCTCATGGTGAGTCAATGGACACTCATTCAACAACCTCCTTAGGTTATTTGTCTCATCTTTTATTTATTAAATAATAAAATATTCAACATAATTAATTATAGTCATCCTTGACCTCACATGGTCAATAGTCATAAAATTTACAATAAAAATAAAATATAATGTTTTCTTAAACATAAAATGTTATTGAAATTGGGGAACATGACAATCAATCAACTATGCTGAAAGCAGAAGGTTAAATATTGAACACACATGTTTCCATTCTCATAGACTTAAGATCTAGTTTGAGTTACATTGCACCAAAAGTAGTTGAGAAGTGTAAAGTTTTAAAGGAAAACAAAAAAATGCATGGTTGGTACAACTAGCAACAAGAGTGAAATGAAAGGTTACAAAGCTGGTAAAATGATGTGAGTTGATTTTTAATGAAATGAATACATCAGTAAATTTAAATGTACTTCCCTTAGAATCATATGATATTCTAATCAGAATGGATTGGTTGGAATCTTATAGAGCTGTTATAGACTATCTAAATACTTTTTTGTTTGTATTGATGAGGAGGGAAACCATCACTCCATTAAAGGAATTTACAGGGCTGTGTCCATACGAAAAATCTCAGCTATACAACTCAAAAACTGTGCGAGGAAAGGATGTCATCGATATGATGTTAAATTAATGGAAATTGAATCCGAAAAACCAAAAACACCAATAGACAAATTTTCCATCCTTAGGGATTCTAGGATGTGTTTCTCGATGAGATAACGGTATTACCGGGCCTACGAGAGATATAGACTTTACCATAGATTTAATTCCTGGATCTGCACTTGTGTCACGAGCTCCTTACTGTATGAGTATTCCAGAGCTTACAAAATTGAGGATGCAACTACAAGAGTTGCTTGACAAAAAGTATGCCCGACCAAGTGTGTCACCATGGGGTGCACCAGTTTTGTTTGTTAAAAAGAAAGATGGCACTCTTAGACTATGCATAGATTACTAACATCTAAGAAAAATGACTATTAAAAATAAATATCCATTACCAAGAACAACAATGACTTGTTTGATCAAGTTAGGGGGGGCAAGATTTTCTCAAAAAATGATCTTAGATCGGGTTATAATAAGGTACAAATTAAAGAAGAAGACATTCACAAAACTGCATTCCGAACAAGGTATGGTCATTATGAATTTTTTGTCATGCCTTTCAGATTGACTAATGCTCCTGCAACTTTTATGAGTATGATGAATAATGTGTTAAGCAGATATTTGGACAAATTTGTGTTAATGTTTATTGATAATATTTTAATCTTTTCCAAAGATGAGAAGGAACATGAAGAACATTTATGAATGGTTTTACAAACTTTAAGAGAAGATCAGCTTTACGCAAAACTTAGTAAATGTGATTTCTATAAATGAGAAGTACAATACTTGGGACATATTATCTCAGAAAAGGGTGTAGCAGTTGATCCTGCTAAGATCAAGGCTATTATAGAATGGCATATACCGAAGGATGTGCATGACATCATGTAATTCAAGGGATTAATGGGGTATTATCGTATATTTATAGATAATTTTTCAAGAATAACTAATCCTATAACCACTTTGCAAAATAAAGGTGTTAAGTTTGTGTGGAGTCAACAATGCAAGACAATTTTGATAAACTAAAACATATGTTGACTACAACACCTATACTAAGAATTGTTGATCCCAACAAAGATTTTGTAGTTTGCACAGATGCAAGTAAAGATGGTTTAGCAGGTGTTTTAACTCAGGATGGTCATGTAATTTGTTATGAATCCAAAAAACTGAAGGATCACGGAAACAATTATGTTGCACATTTCATGGAATTAACAACCATTATTCATGCTCTTAAAATATGACGACATTATTTGGTGGGGAAAAATTTCTTGTTGTTGACTGACAATATTGGATTAAAATACTTGTTTGATCAAAAGACACTAAATGCTCACCAAGATATATGTCTTACATTCTTGAGTGAATATGAATATGAAATTAGGCATATTAAAGGAAAACAAAACATCGTAGCAGATGCTCTTAGTTGACAACAACATGAACTGCATGTTGTACTAATTAATGGTTATGAGTTGGAATTTAGAAATTTATTGAAAACAACTTCAATTGAAGACCTCTAATATAAAATTTGGCTGGAAAAATGTACTATTAGACCTGAAAATACTGCTGAAAATGTATACCAGATAGATGTTGAAGGATTTTTGTGATTCAAAAAGCGAATTTATGTGCCTAACCAATCAAATATAAAGCAAATAAATTTTAGGGAGATGCATGATAGTCCCTATGCAGGACACCCAGGGTACCATAAACTTATAGAAACCTTGAAAAAAGATTTTTACTAGCCCAATTTGAAAAGAGAAGAAACATCATATGTAACTAGGTGCCCTGAATGCTAACAGGTTAAGGATGACCAACATCCAACCGGATTTTTCCAGCCTATACCTATTCTAGAATGGAAATAAGAAGATATAAACATGGATTTTATAACTAGGTTTCCTAAACAAAAAAAATAGAATGACTCAATTATGGTTGTGGTAGACAAACTGAGAAAAACAACACACTTTATACCAGTTAAGTCCACCTATAAAGCTATAAACATTGTTGATATATTTATGAGGAAAATTTTCATACTTCATGAGATACCAAAAATAGTTATTACTGACCAAGATGCAAAATTTATATGAAATTTGTGGAAATCATTATTTATAGATATGGACACAAAGCTGAGTTTTAGTACAACATATCATCCACAGATTGATGGAAAAATAGAGCGGGTAAACTAGGTATTAGAGGATATGCTAAGGATGTACGTGATGAATCAACTTAGTAAGTGAGAGGACTATATTCATTTAGTTGAATTCGCTTACAATAACATTTATCAATCCTCCCTCAAAATGAGCCCCTTCAAAGTGTTGTATGGTAGAAGGTGTAAAGTACCCTTAAGTTGGGGAAATATTGAGGATAAGATGACATTAGGACCAGATATGCTAGCACAAATGGAAAAAATGGTACAACAAATAAGGCATAACTTAAAAATTGCACAGGACAAGCAAAAGAGCTACACCGAAAAGAAAATAACAGCTAAAGAATACAGTGTAGGGGAACATGTATTCCTAAGTGTCAAACTAAAAAATATCACCTTAAGAACAAGAATATGTACTAAAATTGCACCAAGATACATGGGACCCTTTGAAGTACTTGCTAGAGAGGGTCATTAGCTTATCAACTAGCTCTGCCTCAACCCATAAGAACTCATGATGATTTTCATGTCTCTTTATTAAAAAAAAATATTGTTGATAAAACTCATATAAAGAACTGGAATAATGTGCAGGTGGAACTGAAGGGATATTTTCACATGGATTCAGTGTGCATTCTCAACATGAGAGAAGTAATGCTCTCAAAGCAAACAATAATTGAAGTTAAAGTTTAATGGGAGGATTATGCTCCAGATGAAGCCACCTGCGGAAAGGGAGGATGTCATGAGATAGGCCTATCATTTTTTATTTCAAGAAATTAATAAGATTGAACAATCATCGAGGACAATGGAAAGGTTTTAGGGGGGGGGGAACTATGATGCCCCTCGTAACATTGAACGTATATATATTACTCATGTGGAAAAGACTAATAGATTTTGTATAGATTTTTATTTTAGTAATAAATTGTGAATATTTGGATACAAGAAGTTGGGTAGCCATGCAGTAAATTGATAGAACCTAAGTTCATGTTTATAACCAAATTATCAACTATCTTTATGAATACAAGTGGTGAATCTTGGAAAGAGTTAGTTACTAGCTACTAAAAGTCTTAGGAAAAAGGCAGGAGGAGAACATTATCAAAGTAGAGAGAAAATAGAAGAAAATGGGAAAAAAAGAAGAATAGAGCTGCCAAAGAGCATCTATGAGGGTGTAGGATTTGACCAATTTTTTAATAAAAGCAGCACAGGGATACTAGTGACCATCTGGGAGGTTCTAGGCTTCGAAGCAAAAAAAAATGAAGTGTTAGGCTCTGCAATAGCTATCTCTGACCAAAATATTGGTGGCAACTTGAAAGATGAGAGAGTGAATCATAAACCCAGGTTCTGGGCAAGGAGGTGGAAATTCCTTGTAGGATGAAAGGCTTCGAGTTCCTAGTACCAGGTGGAGTGTGGCAGCACAACTCCTAGTTTCCAAAAAAAAATTTTCAGATATGTTTTTATTTGTTAATGCTTCCTCTTTAATTAGTAGTAAAGTAATTTGGAATGTTGCTAAAAACTCGAGTGATGAAGCTACGACTGAATCTACTTATCTATTTAAATATTGTTTATACTTTGATATATAACAATGCAGATGTTTTTAAACCCTAGTAGTAAAGTACAAATTCGTGTGAACTATATTAAATATTGTTAGAATATTTAGATTAGGGTTTACAACATAATTATAGAAATTTAAAAGAGAAATCAATACAAATATTCAGCGTTATAAATGGTTGTAGATTGAGTTTAAATGCATAGTCATCAAGTATGAGATATAACAAGGTTTTTCTTTTCCAAAGAAGTTAAATGATATGACCCTAGCCGTCATATTGACAATATAGGAATGAATTACAATAGTATAAACCCTATGTACAAAAGGGTAAAAGTAAATGCTCTTTGCACAGAAAAAGGTATCACATAAATATTTTATAGTTGAGTAAAGAAGTAAGTACTCATAATATTAGTTTAAAGAAAGAGCAATCCATTATTAGTCCCTTCCGAAGGCCAGGGTACTATTGTTTTCAATAATCGTTGACCAACTATTAGATTGATTTGACTCAAATTCAATTTACCATTTTAACCAAAGTTTCAAACTAATATTTTTTAATTAATATAAAATTCAATTTTTCTACCAGCTGATTGTCTTATAATTTGAAGTGTTATTTCCGCAATGACGATGTGGATATCAGGTATAGATCTTGCTTTTGAGCATGCTTTAACAATGTTTTAACTCTTCTGACAATGCTTTAACATCTTCTCACAATGGGCGTCAAACAATGTACTGTTTCCTAAGATTTACTTCCTACTCCTGAATTAGTTAATCAAATAACATGTCAAGCCCATTTTAATGCATGTGATACATCATCCTTTGAGTACACAGGTTTTTCCCACTCCGCTCATGGCATAGAGGCCGAGCTTGCAATGAGGCTCTATAAGCCATGTCTGCAGCTTCATCTGAGAAGATTCAAAGGCGACCCTATCCATATCTGCAAGAAAACTATAATTAGTGTAGATTTAATAGATTTAGTTAGCTAGTGCAACAAAAAGGGGTGAAAGAGGACATAGATTTCCATCATATTAGGACCCTTTATTTTAATAACTTAGCGAGTATTAAAACGGAAGGGAAAAGACAAAAATTCCATAAATCTAGTTTATTAATATTAACTCATATAAAATATTTCCTGATTTAGTGACTGGTCCAGTTTGAATTATCTTGGCAAATTTGCTTGGCATAATCTAGTTCAAACCCAGGGGTTTGACGAAAAAAAATCTATTGAACCTAACTATTATTTGCATCACAGATTATCGCTTCATAATAAAAGAATCATTGAACAATTGAGCAGAAATGCATGAATTAAGTTAGATAATAAAATTACCAGTCTGTGTCATGTAAAGGAAGCAAAGCTGCAAATGTCCTATATGAAATCGAAACCATAATGAATGGTGAGAATGGGAAATCTGCACAGTTAAGAAGTTGCAATACAAACAGAAATTAGCAGCAAAACTTTAAAGCCATAATATAAAGAGAATTCTTACAACTTATGCTTGTCACTTTAATGGTCATTAGTCATTTCAAAGTTTAATGCAGAGTCCACAACAGGAAGATGCATAAAAAATATAGTAAGTGAGTTTCACTTTCTTCATAGAGAAAAAAACAGAGAAAAAAAGATAGCTATAAACCTTTGTTAGTGCGATAAGCTAATTGAGCCTGGAACCCTAGGACCTGGAAGCTACTGGATCTGCCTTCTTTGCTTTGCCATAGAAGATCAATTGAACTCATAGCAATGTCGCTCTTAGAAGCATCTCATCCCATCGAGTTGACCAACCAAGTGAATAACCCGGACCAGGAGAATATCCAACAAAGCTTCTTAGAATTCTACAAGTTGAGGAAGATACATTAGGTTTTGGAAATAGACTAGTCGTGAATAGTTAATTCAACTAGCCATGAATCTGACTAGAAACAGTTTGCTTAACGTATGAAACCAGGTTTTTACCACCTGCCCATTGGGGGGCTTTTCATGCGCAGTGGAGCGCCTTGTCTTGGAGGGATTCAGATAAGATAGGTTCACCTCCTATGCTCAAGACAAAGAAAACCAAACGTCGAATTGCACACATGGAAGAAATGATTGTACGAGAAGTTTTCAGATCCATTGCAACCTGCTTAGAACTGAAACATATTCTGCTATTATGGTCATGAATGAGGGTTGGGATGCTCCCTCCTTTACTGCTTGAACTGAAACATGTTCTACTATTATGAATACAGAAGCACATGATGACAACTACCATCATTTAACCATGAATTTATGGTATTTACAATTTTATTGAAGGTCATTCTGATCATTAATACCCATGTTATATATGAGAGTAGGTATCTCTGAAAACACCGAGGAACGCGTATCACTGACATTGACATAGTGTTTTCGCATGCCTTCTATGTTTCCTCTTGGCATTCACATCCTATGATGCACCCGTAACTATGACAAATGGCTAACCTCAATAATTCTAAATTACATGCAAAAATATGTTAATTATTTGTTTAACACTATGATGGCTATGCCAATAATGTGGGAGATCGATATGTCTAGATATCAAGAAAACTTGCATCAGTGATTATCAATTGACCAATTGTTGCATGCATTCTTTACTTATTTCCTCTAGGAACTCACATCATGTCCTTCCCCCACATCTATGACGAATGGTTGAACTCGATAATAGTGAATTACATGTAAAAGTAACTAAATTATTTATTGATTTGTGTGCATGCCTATGAAAAATAATGCTCACTATTTGATGATTTGGCCACAACGCTGTATTTCCCTTTGCAATGAGAGGTTGTAGCCTCATTTGTTTGAGCATGCTTTCGTTTTATTTTTTGCCGACCCACTCTTTTCTAGTCGGGTTTAGCCAAATTAAGCGCCAGTTCCAGTTGATCTACCAGCAGCTAGACCTTGGCCAGCAGAGGCAACACCAACAACATTAGTTTTATCAGTGTCAGCAGATGCAGATCCACCAGATCGAGTTTAAGCAGCTAGCATTTATGTTCTGACAAAATCCTCAAGGAAACCAGACCTTGATCGAATGCAGGCTGGAATTCAAGAGCAACAATAATACCGCCGAGTTCCATCATCCAGCCGAGAACTCTATTAGGTAGTGTTTCATGGGGCTTAAAGCCCAAACTATGAGCGAGATAAGGGGCCTGGTGGGATGGCTAAGAAGAATCCTCCCCTGTGGAATGAATGAAGCTCATTTCATGGCTTTGCATCTCCCAGCACACCTTCATGAGTTTCCTGATAATAGTTATCTTAAGATGCTCCCCAAGTTCAATGGGGAGAAAGGAATGTTGGCCGAGAACCATATTTATACCTTCACTGATTTTGACAATCTGAATATGATTTCAATGATGTCTTTGTACAGATATTTATGCAAAGCTTAATGAAGCAACACATCTGGAAAGAGATTGCCCTCTACCAAGAAATCCTTGGTGTACTCATTGCATAATCAATACTCATGCTACAGAAGAATGCCCTGACCTGATTGCTTAATGGGAGGTGTGCAACTGACAGCAGGTTGCCACTTTCCTTCCTTCCCCGTGAGCAGCTCATGCGAAGCCAACTGATATGTAGGTTCCTTAAAAACATAATATAATGTATGGGTGTATCACTTAAAGGGATGAAGCGACAATCTCCCACCCTCTCCCAATACTCCCCATCCCCCAGAAATTTCTATTCTGATCTAATGGGTTAGGGAATCAACAAGGGGAAGAATATCCAAATATGATCTTGCATATTGTGTTCCTGCAGAATAATGACCTGAGGAGTCATCTTATATATTATCCATGCCCAGTTTCCTGATCCTTTTCACATGTCTCCAAAGATGCAGATTCTTTTGTACTTTCTTTTATGAGTGGGTTACAGCTCGCAGATTCCATAGTCTATTCCAAAATCTTATATAACCATTCCAGTTGCCTACATATATGAGGCCTGTAATGTAATTAGAGAGTGCTTGGGAGAGAGTTATTGGTTAGAGTCGAGAGATTTTGTTGAGGTTGTATAAGATTAAAGAGGGTCCCCTTAACTGAATGAGTTCTTCCATGTATAATACTATAATTATGCTCTTAGTATCATAATAGTCCAAGCTAAGCTGGTGAAATAATATTACAACACATGATGACATACATGCTAATGCATTAATTGGTTTGCAGTTTCAATTTGGGTCCTCAAATTCATTCTTTTTATTCCTTTTTAGCAGTGAAAAATCCTGCTTGTTGGTTTGACCTGACCTGACATAGCTGGGTTGTCCATTCCAGTAGAATCAACGAGACAATAATGGAAAACAGAAAGAGTAACACAAGTCCTAGAACCCAGTTAACAACATTTGGCAAACTAGTGTCAACATCCCTCAGACTTTGCTTGTCTCCATGACTGTACTGATTTAAAATCAAGCCATCTCACAAAATCCAAGCATGTGAATACAAAATAGTCGTATTCGGCAATATTATATGTAAACAAAAGCATTAATATTAACCAAATCCTGTAACAAAACATTACATAGAACACACAACTATGGAAAATATTAAAAGAACCAAATATATTATGCACAGGTGCTACAATCATTTCCCAAAATGAATATATTTAAGTTAAGGAGAACTCAAAATCCCAAGTAGTAATTCCGAGTCAAATAGTGACTTAGTAAAAACAATACAGTGAACAAGTTTTGATATTGAGATATCGATAAAACGACCCAATCAAAATAGGTATAGAGTTAATATTGTCATTGAAATTATCGTAACAATCCATAGAAGTTATACAATCTTGGAAGCAAAGGGAAACTAGTCTAAGGGTTGGTTTCCCATTGTTTTAAAGCCATAACTATAATAAAGAAACTATAATATAAATAAAATAAGAGTCAATGTATTTTGACGGCCTCAGTATGGAAAAGCCAAGAGGATCTCGATGAATGAGTCCACTTAAACCCTGTGAACGTTAAGTTCAATTGGAAAAGACTACACCCAGGATTTAAAAAACCATTCGAACAAACTCAGACGAATTGAGATGCTAAGAAAACTAGGGAAAATGACTGCACACGCTGGCATGATACTCTTTCACAAGTCAACTTAATTGTATTAACTAAAAATGTCTTTTAAAAAGCATTTATACATGCTAACACATCCTTTTTGGCATATAAAAGGTTAATCCTTTGTATTATTATCACTTTTTTATTCAACAATTACGCCTAAAAGATCACTCTAAATTGAATTATATAGAGCATAGTGGCATAATTCGGTCGTATTGTCCTTTTGTGTACTGAAATTTCGAACAAATTCAAATTCGTCAAATATTAGATTTATGTGTAATACTAATACGGGGCTAATTTTGAAAATAAAATTTTAAATGCTACATTTTAATTATTAAAACACGATAAAATAAATACCTTTCAATTTCATACTTTATAATTCAATTGAATATGAATAAAAATAGGTGAAAGAAAATAAATATGCAAATAAAATAGCAACACTAGATTTATTGGTTACCAAAACCACTTACATCCTTGATCATTAGGGAGTCAAAGTTAACCCTAACACAATTTAAATATTAATTAATTAATTTCAATATAAATAGTGGTAAATATTATTTACTTTCTTTTTAAAATAATTAATAACTATTAATAACTAAGAGTTTTCTCTCTTATATTATGCCCATTATCTTTTTGTTTTTTTAAAGAGTAATTTTGATTATAAAAAATATGTTTAAAAAAATATTTTTTTTTAAGTTTTAAATTTAATGATTGATATTTAATATTTCATTAAAAATATTATATATGTTTAAATATATAAATGTTATATATATTGTTGTATATTTAATTAAAAATATTATATATAAGAAGTCTTCTTCCTTATTTTATTAGTATTGGATTTTTTAGTTATGTATTTATTGCTACTATAACATAGAGTAATAGTACAAATTAGTTTTATTTCACATTTACTACTAAAGGTATTATGAGCACAGAATCCATGTTTTGAACACGTTGACCTGATTTCAATGCTCCATTGGTCTGCACACACTGCAGGTACTTCGCCACCCTGTGGCACTTATTTACAAAATGTTAATGATAAGATAGCATGTTTTACATATAGATATAAATACTCTAAATTGGTATTAGGGTTACAAGAATATGGAAATAAATTCTTCACTAAATAATTAGTGTATGCTATTAATTGGATGCAAGTCCTTAACTAACATGTAGCAAAAGACCAATTATAATAATTGGATGTAAGTCCTTAACTAACATGTAGTAAAAGACCAATTATACAATAGAGATTAACCAATTTAAATCAGGTTCAACTGCACTGGATGGAATAAACAAAAAATAATTAAACCCCATTTAAAATGATATTATGGCAGTAAGCTAAACTCTAGACTCTTTATATATAAAATCTGATTGTTCAAAGGGTAGTTTTTAATGATTGGAATTGCATAACATTATAGCAGTAAGCTAAACTCTAGACTATTTATACATAAAATCTGATTGTTCATAGGGTAGTTTTTAATGATTGGAATTGCATAATCTCGATGCCCCAAATGTAATCGAGAGTAATTAAGGGTCCTGAATCCATTTCTACAATAAAAATTGCAATTTTAACACTAAAAATCTTATTTTCAATAACCCTCAAAAGATGCAAATAATCCAAAGATTGGCCAACTTGGATATTATATAGGATGAACCTTTCATTTTTTTGAACAATCCACTTCATACAAATGGGAAAAAAGAAACTCAACATTTGGATTCCATATCGCAAGTGATTCGCAACATAACTCATAACTCCTTATGGCATAAAAGCTTTCCTTTAGTTTGTTAGAAATGAGTTTGGGATGACAAGGCACTAAACAACTAGAGAGAAATAAAAATTTAGCTTTCCAATTTGAACTTCACCAGATCGCAATGACTGATTTAAAAGTCAAAGTTCTTAAGCTGCAACTGAGAAAAAAAAACACTATCACCAGCTTGAGCGAGCTGTTGAGGTTACAATAATAAAGGCTTCGCTTGGCTCATTCAGAGCACACCAAAGAACTTCCTGCAAACAGAAATGAGAGTTCGAATAACTAGGGTTCTACGTAGCGTTACAATGATCTAGCCACAAATTAAATTATGTGGATGTGTTGGTAATATGTATCTTGCTTACAAAACAATAATAATTATTAATGAATCTCATCAAAGCGATATTTTAAATTTTTATATTAACAATGTAGGATATATATTTTTAAATGTTTCATTAAATAATAATAAGATTTTATCTCGGATGTCTTTGTTTTTAGAATAGTATGTACATCATTTGGTATTTTGGATTTTTTTTTAGGGGATCAACAAGATTAAACCAAGTGTAACAAGTTTTGTTATGCTTAGATTCATCTTGATTAAGATTTAAACTTACTAGTAACAATAATGACAAAGGTTGTTTTGTTTTTTGTTTATTAATTAAATAGTATTTGTTTTATGTTTATATCAATCATTTCTTTTGTTAAGAAATGCTCTTCACTAGCCAGTGCATTTCCACCATTGACTGGGAGGCTGCAACCTAGGGGCATCTAAGCCGTCAAAATAACCCATAGATCACACCCATCCCGGGCCACACCAACCCTTAACATGGGTGGATTTTTTTGGTGTCTCCTCCCAACTAGCTCACCCCTAAGGGGTTTGAACCCAGGTCGCCTTGCTATTGATACCCACTCCGTAACCGAATGAGCTGGCAATATTTGACTTTAATGTTAGGAGGACATGGAGGTGGCATTTGATCCACTTATGTGTCCACGGGTCATGAGATAATTTAATACAACCTCTCTGGTTGGAACCACATGTTCGACCACTACCTGATGGTGCCCCCATGGCTCCAGGTAAGGTCCTCATTGGAATTGAAACTTTCCCACTGGTGAAAAAATAGTTACTCTTCACCAATGGATCCAAACCCTTTGGGCATTTATATTAATCAGTTTAATGTTTATTTTATACCATAAATGGATACCTATAATGATCTAGTAATTAGTTTAATGTTTAGCCTTTATTTAACAACCAACCATCTCCACAAAACTAAGTTGCTGGCTGTACCTATCCTCATTCACCAACCACTTTAATTGTGATTGTGATAGCATACTTTTGACACGAATGGTGATGCTGAAATCTCTTCTGGCACGATGATAGAAAATGACATAAAATTATACCTTAGGTGTGGGTGATCAACAACTAGCGGGAACATCCCCATTCATGATTAAGACGAAAATGACATATGGACAAGGGAAAGATCTAGAAGGTCCTTCCCAATTAGTGTAGTACAGGGTTGGAATTTGATGGGCATTTGCTCGTCTGAAGGCATTTTGTCCATCAAATATGGTTAATTTAATTTTCAAACCGTCTTGATTAACGGGCAACTATCAAACTAAAACATATTTTTGATGGTTCATAATTTTTTGAAAACGTCATTACATCTTATTTATTTTCATATGGGAAGGGCTAGTGAGACAGGCTCTCAGCTTAGATATTAATTCAGTAAAACTTCAGTATGGCATAAATACAATTATGCTGAACTAAATAAAGTTTAAGCTATATTTCAATTATTTTAATTTTAAATTGAATAATTATAATTAAGTTTAAATAAAATAAATTAATTTAAATTAATATTTCATAAAATTTTATAATTAATATAATTTAATTTATTAATTGGTAGGCATTTTAGTTGTAATAGTTTTTGGCTAAATATTTTAAATTAAAAAATGTTATCTAATTTATATTATATTTATCAAAAACTAAAATTAATAGAATGGTATCCAAAATTGAGGGCTAAATTTTGGTGGGAAATATTGAAATGATAGTTTTCATAAGAGGGGCACTCTAATTGAGGGCCTTGAAATTGACTACATGTTTTTTGACATGAAATTGTTTTTGTCTTGATTTTTATTATTATTTTGATATTGAGTAGGGATAACACTTATGATTGGACAAAGACTCCAATCTATATAGGAATCTTGGCATGGAAATAGGGTTACACCTCCAATACTTCCTAGTTACAACTTACAAATTCTTCCAAAATTTTTGTTGCTTGATGCTTTTAACGCTATCATTTACAATATTCACAAATTGTTTGAAAATGATTTATTTGATGTGTTAAAACTTAGTAACAATTTATTATTATTGTAATTTTAGTAATTAAGTAAAACCATTACTTTTACTTATTGGAAAAACCCTTTTAAACAAGATTTATATATCAAATTACATTGTCAAATTATATAAGTTTGTATCATTCCATTTTTATAAAAATAAAATAAAATGAATTACTTATACTAGAAATTGAAAGGTGTTCTATTATGAATGAAGCAAAATAAGAGAATTTTTTTAATCAAATTTTTATCACAATGCATAGTGGATAATACATAGGCAACCCCATTTGGTGAATTGGGATTTCCATGTGTGGAAGTTCATTTGTAACAATAGTTGAGGAATCCAAAACAATAATAAGGAAACACAACATTTTAAACTTCTTTTGACAAAGGAATGAAAGAACCTCATAGTATAATTTCATTCAAGAATTGCAATATGTATTTTAAAAAAGTACACCCACAAAGTGCATATTATATTAATTTGTCTTTTCAACACAATTCAAGGGATTGTAAAATTTGATATGTTCCATTTCATCTAGCCTAACATTAACATTAGCCTCCTTAAAGGAATTAAGATCCAATTTTGTTTGTTTCCTCTAAGTTTAACACAATGCTTCGAGGTGCAACTTTAGAGTTGTTTGTATAGCTATTATTACTATTAGTATTAGTAGGTTGTTTTGTTCCATTCCGCATGCAAGTATCTTGATTTTTAGAGTAGACAATAAACAATGAAAATTAAACTTTCGAATAAGAAATTTTTTGCCTCTTTTAATTAGAATTTAAATTTTTTAATAAAAACATCACTAATGAAAGGTATTTTTTAAAATTAAACTTCATTGTTGAAGGGTTGTTTTTTCACCAAAACGTTGTGTGAAGGGAAAGATAAAAGTTCAAAACCTTAGAAAAAATTAGTTTGAAGGGCATAGCTAAAATGAAATTCCAACACTGGTGTAGTAGGATACCTTATAGGTTCTCTTCCCACTCAATATTTGATATTAAGGATGAATATGCGGTCTCTATGACCAAATTTTAGGTTATTTACTCTGTGTAAAAGTGTTTGTATGCGTTTGGAAATGGCTTTGAAATCATTAATACCCAACGATTATGCCCCTGTGCAACATCAGATTATGCACACTCAGAAGGCCATAAACATCATGCCAGTTAATTCCAAGGGAATGGCTTAGAGCAACATTTTTGTATACTACAGAGAAATGGAAGGTGGGGGGCTGTAATTTCTACTTCCCTCGGCATTTTCATGGGAGAATGAAGTTTGAGAAGGAAGTTTAGAGAAAGAAAAGAGCCACCTCAATGGTTGTGAAGCAAAGATACACTTACAGTATCTGGCACCACAAGGGATAAGGAATTGGAAATAACCTCAGTTTTCTATGGGCCATGAACGCAATGCCTCCCATTCATCATGCAAGAAGCCACATAGGTGAGGTTGGAAGGAATGGGATACCTCTATCAAAGTGTTCCTAGATGACCCGTAACATGCTTTCAATAGAGAACTTCCATGTACCATATTGAGGAAACTATCACAACAATGGAAGCTTTCTCTATTGAAAAAAAGAGGTAGACATAGAAAGGTTGGAGCCTATGAGCCTATATTGGACAATAAAGTATAATCTTGTGTGTGTCTTAATGCAATAAGAATTCTTTCAACAAGAGACTCTCCAAGTCATTGGTAGAATCGAGGAAGATCTAGACAGAATCCATAAGCAACTAGATAGTCTTGTAACGACTATGTAAACTTGTTATCAGATGCGTGCTAATAGCACCACCATAGATCCATCTTAAAATTTGATCCACCAAGCATCGATAGGGATCCAATTTCTTGAGGTGTATTTTTTTTATCTTAATTTTTTTACATTATAGAAAAGTTTACATGTAGAGTTCTTGGGGTGGGAAAGATGCTTGAGAGACCATTTTATGCGTATTATCCATAATGTGGAATTTTTGGGCATGAGTTGTCATATATTTTGTAACTAGGGAACGAGTTGCCATGTATTTTGTATTTAGGGAACGAGTTGCCAGATTTTTTATAGGGAAAAAGTTTCCATTATGTGTACATTGGGAACCATGTTCCATTTGTTGCCAAATAATTTATATGTTTGGATGAATTTTGTAGCTTGGATGTACATGGATTTTTGCTTATGTGATTTATATGCATGTTGTCTCTATTTGCATTGTGTTTTCTCTTGTTTTCTCTAGTTTCCTAATAAACAACATTATGCTTTTAATACACATGGTTGAGTTTGAATGGAGAGAATAAAAATCCTATGAGGCATGCAATAGAGTTTAGTTACATATGATACTATCCTTTATGATTCATCTAAAATTCAATATATTCAAAATCTAACTTGTTTAAATGGCCCATACAACTTCTTGCAACCATAATCTCTCGTTATTCCTTTTAGCAATTGTCATTCACTTTGTTCATGATAGAATAGATAATTTTTTATATCTAGTGGCCTCATATAGTCACTGGTATTAAGGATGTTATATAGTAACTTGGGAACAATATAACAAAGTCTACAGGCATGTTGTAGTTACAACAGATCCCATGTTATTTAAAACAGGGGAGCCCAATTACACATACAATGGTAACTTCTTGAAATCATTTTATTATTTTTGTGGCCCCTATTACATTTGTCATGGTTCTTTGTTTACTAACTTAGCCAAATTTCTAAAATCTATGCGTGATTTGTGTGTTTTGATGAAGTTGCGAGGAACTATCTGCTAGTGAAATTGTTTCACTCCGCAATCCGCATCCTGCAGGCCGCAACTTGCGGAATGTGGGATTTTGAAGTTTGATTTTTCCAAGATTCTCATCCCGCAACCCGCATCCCGCAACTTGCGGAATGTGGGATGCGGGAAGATTATGTGTGTGTAAATTTGTCATCCCGCATCCCACATCCCACAAGTGCGGAATGCAGATTGTGGGAAAATAATTTATTTCGATGGTTTTGTTGTGTGTCTCTGCATCTCGCAACTTGCAACTTGTAGGCTGCAGATTGCGGGAGAGATTGAATAAATTTTTTTGACGGTTTGTGTTTTCGCATCCCGCATCCTGCATGTGCGGAATGCGGGTTGCGAGACAGATAAATAAAATTTGAAATATGTAATAATATCACGCATCCCGTAGGCTTAATCTTAATTGTTCATTTATCTTAATCCTATGGTCCTAACAGACTTGTGAAAATCTATATATATTTTGGTCTTTTTGCAATTTATTTATCATTTTTACTGCTATAAATTGCTCTGCTACGTTGAATTTCCTTGCGTTTTTACTAGTCGACGTTATCACTGTTCGATTTGATTATAGGTTAGTATTTAAGTCATTTTTTTTTCTAAATTCAAATTGATTACTGGTGTTTTGGGTTAAATCAGTTTTAATTCTTGGTTTATGCATTTAACCGAATATTTCAACCCCAAGATGTCTCGAATTACCCGATGTAAGAACCTTCAGAGGGATATGCTGACTAAGGACCCGAATTTTGACATCTTTTTTGATACTAGTGGCAGAGTCAATGAGACCTACCAAGTAGATTGGTCTAAGATATATTCTATTTTCTATAACGATGACCTTTCACACATAAAGAGTGACCAGCCCACCTACCAAAAAATTAGGGATTTCGGTATCCATTCCATTGCTGCTAGACCTGCCATTCTCCCTTACAATGACGCTATTAAGTGGATTATTGAATATGAAAACCCAAAAGACTGCTCCTTCAATTGCAGCACAGGGTTGGAACTCGCTAATTCTCATTCCGAGACCTTCGCCAAATCTTATGCTCTCAAGCCGGTCAGACAACTCCTTAACGCTGATTTCTTCAAAGCCTCTAAGTCTAGATATAATTTTGATGAAATGATGAAGTCCTCGATGAGCAATTTCAATAAGTTTTCTCAGAGGAAGGATGACCTTTACCCCGTTGATTGGTTTAGGGAACCCTACTCTCTGCTAGCAGCTATGTTGTTCAGACTTTACGGTCTCCCCAATTGCTCCTATTTTAAAGTTGAATGGGCCCCAATAGCTCATCACGTCCTAACGATGGGAGAATTCATCCCATGGGATTCCATTCTTTCTCTAGAACTCAAGACAACCATCCAAGACTATCAAAAGGCCTCTGCCAAGAAGAAACCCAATTTCTTCTTCTCAGCCTTCATTGTTGATGTATTTTGTGCTGAGTTCCATTATCCCAATTTGGGATGGAACTGGATATTACCAGCCCCACCTGTACATATTTACCATGCATAATTATGGGATACCAACTATGTGGCCAGGTTCTACGAAATTTGTGAAAACTTCCTTGGCCGTATTCATTTTCTAATCTTTAAAAAGGAAGTTCCAGCCTTCTCACCTAAAGCCAAGAATCTTATTGCTACCATGGGTGATTGGTACGTTGGAGAATCTTATGCATATTTCAGAATCTGGGGCAGCAATACTGCCCATATGTTTCCTAAAGTTGTACCTAACAGGTTGGTTATTGAGGAGATATCTTTCCAGACAGTGACTGAAGGAGTTTACAAGAAGCTCGCAGGACCAAAAAGAAAAGTTTGGCCAAGTTCCCTCAAAACCTTGGACCACTGAGCATAGAAAATTCGACCTAGGCTACAGAGCTTAGTGACCACATAGTTTCTCTGAAACTAGGTTTTTCCAGCAAAAGGCAACATGACCCTAAGGGGTGGGTTGATTCTCATCTCAGGCATAATCATTTCAAAGTAGGTTATACTCATGAAGAAGAACTAGATGACTCTATTTACAAACGAGTCTATACTTTTTCTGAAGTTTTAGCCAGAGCCAAAAGAAAAGAGGAACAACGTCAAATATTATGTTACCAGAAAGAAATAAGAGACAGGGTCTGGGCTCACAGAGCAATGGAATGGGACATTTAGGAAAAGATGAGGAAAGACAAGGAAGAGAAGGAGGCCCAAACAACTAAAGATTCTTCAGTTGCAACTATCTCAGTTGTGGATAAAGGTAAAGGTCCTATGGAGGATGTCCCACAGGTACCTGTTGTTCAACAGGTCAAAACCTTGATACATACTGCTCAATAGTTTAAAAAAAAGCTGACAAAGATGACTTCTGTGCTGGATACTCAGGATGTTGCAACTACTCAGGTTGTTGCTGATAAATAGGTAGATGCTACAATCACTCCAGCATGTCATGATTAGGTGATGACTGAGCTAATGCTACTTTTAGGTCTGAAGGTTTAGGTTCCCTCCTCTCTATCTCATACCATAGATTCGACCAATTCTGATACTGAAGAAGGAGGAGCTTCTCCTGTCCCTGTCACTAAAGAAGTTGATAATGGTTACAATTTGCAGGATTTTATGAATCTATTCAGTGGTAATAACATAGAATCTTCCTCTGTTCCTGAAAAAACCACAACCTTCTTTTGAGTCTCATTCTTTTTCCTCAGCATTGCTCCTCTTATCGATTCAAACCCTATCTGCTTTTCCTGTTGGATCAACTTTATCACCTCCATTATCCCAGATCTATCATGCTACAACATGCTTACCTCCTTCTATTACCCCTATCTTTGTACACCCACCTATGCCACAATCTATTGCATTCCAAGTTGCTAAGATTCCACTGCACATTCCTTATTTTTCTCTATCAACGTCATCTGTTCTTGAAAAGGTTTTAGTACCTTCATCATCACTGCCAGTTGATACAATTCATTCTTCGTCCTCTGAAACCTCTATTCCAATCATCCCTTTGTCTTCTATAGCAGCAGCTGTCCAAAGTAGTTCTCCTCCTTTACTCACTACTCACATTACCATGCATATACCTTCTTCTACCATTACTCAGACTTCTCCTTTGGTGTCCATAGGGATTGACACTTCTTCCACTGATGAGGTAAGAGATGAGTTTAATGAAGATATTGTGATCTCTCTTGGAGATTATCATTATAGCAAGTCTGATAAGGAATTAGTTAGAAGAGGTAAGAAAAGAAGTAAAGATCAAGGTGATGCAGATACATCTCTCTCTAATCAGGTAGTGTGGACTCAATAGTCTGGTGATCCACAAGTGGATGCAATAGATACTGCTTTTGTATTGGGAGCTTTCACAGGTGCAAATATCCATGCTATTAACTCTTTGAATAGGGCCTTTGATAAGCAAAAGGAAGAAATAATCAAACTAAAGGAAGAACTAGAATATACTAGAAAAGAACATGAGGCTCATGTTGTTGATTTAATGAATGTTGGTCACTCTATATGCAAGTTAATTAAAACCATCATGCAAAATGCTCAATATAAATTGTCAACCCAAGGAAGTCTTTTATTTCAAAGATAAATTACACTATCTTTGCTTAAACACTTAAGTAGTTGATGACTGGATAAACTATCCTATTTGTCTATTTTGTCAAGCTCCTCCCATAATCAAACTGATCTAAACTACCTATCTAAGAATCCAGAATTGCAATTATTTCCTACAACTTCAATCCAGTAATGAATGATTCCTAAAATAAATATCTAGAATTAATTTTGCAGAAAGTTAAATCCTAATTTACCAGACTATATGTAGATCCCTTGTGACTAGCTAATCCAACCTTAATCTAGAAATGAGAAATAACAGGAATTGAATCAACAGTTCTAAACCATAGTCTACCTGAATTAGCAAACCTGAGCAAGACAAGTAAATGAAAGGGAACTAAGGGAGAGCTTGACTATTACAACTATCACACACATGCATAAAAGAATCCAACCTACACAGTTGACTGTCACACCACACTACTGCAGCTTAAAGGAAATGCAAGTACTGAGTATTCAAGGAAACACAATGATTAACATGATTGTTGCAGCTACTGAAACAAATGCATACAATGTAAAATCCACACCACATAACTAATTAAGTGAACATCTAATTAACTCGATGATCTTTGTGGGAAGGCGGGCCCAGCCTTTGAATAGAGACGCCGGAACTAACACAAGTTAAAACACAGAGATCTAAAGAATCCTGCTCCTTGTATTAAAATGGTGAAATGAAGGTACAGTCTCTATTACAACTTACACAATATAATATGATATTTTCCAACCCATGGCTCTAAATACTTGCTCGTACTTATACATCAACAATCGTAACCCTCGCCCACTAATACCGGGCATCCATGAAGATCTACGATCTTCAGGATGCCCTGTTACATGCGTTGTTACAGCTGTGAGTGGAATTAAACAGAGGCAGGGAATATAGGTAATTCTATTACATGAGCCGGTAAATGAATAACAAAACCAATTCAAGAGAGGCCTGAATGATTGCAGCTAACTTCAAGAAATGGCACGTTGTTGTAGCTAAGTCTATTGTATCCATGTCTATCGCAACCCGCGTGGAATGATGACCATTGGTTGGATCCACGTATATAGATGAGACTGGAAAGTCACAATTGATAGTGAATGCTCATATCCTCTTTGGACCACTCAGGCTGCTACACCTGTACTCTCTCACAACTTGCACTATCTTTGTGAAATCATAATGAGTTAGCATAATTCAAGAAGCAAAGTCCTGATTATAACAATCATAAGCATTTGTTATACCCAAATCGTCTCACCAACATGTGATGAGATCCTTAACACCTATGTTTGCCCTAAATCCCAAACTTGGAGTGGAAACATGCTCTGGATGTCAATTCTACATAAAAAACCCTAGCACTGCCTTTTCCCTTTAGCTGATGAGCGGTACCTTGTTCAGCACAGCTTGAGTCCTGTTATAGAGAAGCGGTGCCACCACGTATGTACTTTGTTCTTGAAGTGGTTCTTACCTACACTGCTCTGTGATAAGGGTGTATAAGTGGTACCCTTGGTAAAAGGTGAAAACAAGAAGCTTCATGAAGCTTCTAGATCAAAAGCTTCATGAAGCTTCTAAATCAAAAGCTTCATGGATAGCCTTATCCCTACTCACCTGGGTTGGTTGAGCTCAAGGTCCCTCTTTGTAGGATCTCTTAGCCACCTCACCCACCAATCTCTCAACCATACCTATCCATTTGAGTCTTATAAATACAAGCTAATATCCATGGTTGAGGGAGAGAACTGAATGGTAATATTATGCTGTTGAATTGACTACCTAGCCCAATCCATTGGAGAGCACAAGAGAGAAATTTGGAGCTATTGGGGATGAGGTGTTTGTCTTGTCGAGGAGTTTTTCAACACTAAGGAAATGGTTGTAAGATTCTTCATTGATTTCTTAATGCAAAGCTGATTTCTGTCCCACATATCTGTTGTATTGATCTCGCATGTATATGTTACTAGATTCCTTAGTCACTAGTATGAATGTGTAAATAATGTTCTGGTAGCTTTGATGTTTTTGTTTGTTTGACATGTTTTATAGGTACACAGGTTCATCATCAAATCATTATTCCAGGTGTTTACAACATTCAGGGAAGGTTTTCACCCTTTTTCATTCACTTATTTGTTCTAGATCTGAACCATTCAGACCAGAGGAACAACTTCTATCCGCAGAAGGTGCAATATTCCTGATAAAAAATCTGGCAACTCCACTAGGGAGTAGATCCGCCTTGTTCATCCTCAGTTTCTGAAATACTCTTGTCAGAATCCAAGCTCCAGCTTCCTATATTTGTAGTCATATCTACATCTAATCTACTGAAAGTTTTGGTTTGAAACCCTCAGATCTCTTTAGATCTGAGCCACCCTAACTTTCTATGCTCTTTATTGATGTTGATTCATTAGTTTTTATGAATTTTTTGACATTTCTAACTTTATTTTTCGCTCTCCTATTGTTTTGGGTGATTACAGAGAACTGCGCATGTGCCTTTGGCAAGATGCGGTGCCATCACCTGAGTCCAGTTAGCAATAGGTGGTGCCACTGCCTGAATCTAGTGAGCAAGGAGTGGTTCTACCTCAAAACCACCTGTCAGCAGCTTCATCTATGCGGTGCCAGGTAGGCCCTGTTCCAGACTCTGTATTTTGATTTTTGTGTGTTTTTGCCTTACTTTTTGAGGAAAATGAAGTGTATTTAAAAAAAAAATGCTCCCTCACGGCCATGAATGGTATATTATGTAGTCACTTTGATTACTGTATTCTTTCTACATTCAAAGAGAGTTTATGTTTCTTGCATTGGATTTTGCGTTATTTTCTTTGCTTGAAACCTCTTGCTCTTTTCTGTAGATATTATTCATTGGAATTGGAAATATACATTTCATTTTCATGTGTAGGTTTCAGTTTTGTTTTGGACTTGGAATGTGTGAGTGATCCACATGTTGTTTTGAGTCTTTCGTTGCTTGGGGCGATTCTTGTTTCCTTTTGCATGCTGATTTTTTCAGTGCTCGGTAGGAAAGATTGGTTCTTCGTTTCCTTGTCTGTTTCAAAGAGAAGTTTTATTTTTCTCTCTCCTTTGCTTTATTCGAAAGCATTGTTGAACGATTTTGTTCTTGTTTTGTGCATGATTGTTCGAAATTCTAGATCTTACTTTCATTAAGAATAAATAGCTGTTTTGCAGCTTTGTGTGCATTAGAGTTAGTTTTGTTTGGAAACGTTAGTGAAATCATCTTTCCATTAAGTTTTTATGCATCTTTTTCAAGCATTAAAAGATAGGAAACATTTTTGGTTTATTTATGTTTGATGTTCTCTAGATCTCTTTTTTATTTGCCTTGAAGATTATTGGGGTGCATTGATATTTCCCTTTTCGTTTGAAAAGATAGAATTGCATTTGCATTTGGGTGTGCATTTTTTGGAAGAAAAGTAAATCTCTCTCCCTCTCTTAGGTAGAATTTCATTGAAGAGGAAAACTTGCATTATCATATAGATTAGTGTGCATCTTCTTTAAATTCAAGTTTTCACTCCATGGTTCCACCTAAATGCACAAGATAAAATTAATGGTAGTACTGGGTTAAAGCTTTTAGAAATTTGAGTGATAAGTTAGTGACGTGTTCGGGCATCGTAAAATGTAGGAGTTGTCGTTGCTTTGTCCGCACTACATCCTGGGACTCGCGCGGCTCTTCCACATATCATTGGTATATCGAACGACCTTTCATGTATCCTTGAGGTATATAGAAAGGTACTTCACGTACTCGATTGTATGTCGGAAGGCCCCTTGTGAATGGTTGTGCATTAGACAGCACTACTACCGATTTGAGCTCCCACGTACCTAGCGTATATCGAGAGACCCTTTTTAGGAATCCTCACACCATTTGAGTTATCCTTTTGGCCTGTCTTGTAAGGTTCCTGACTCTTATCCACTCATTTCACATGTTTTCTTGTTGCTTTTAGTTTGAGTAGTACTTGCTTGTGTGTGGTAGTTAAGGGGTTTTTATAGATTTCAGAGATGGAATCCCCATCTGAAACTACCAATCAAGAGATCCCTTTCCAAGGTGTACCTTTTGTATTCCCTCCAAGTGAAGGCATTGATCCTCCCTTTATTGCCACTCTAAATCTTCCTGGATTAACTATAGGATTACCGGTCTGGCTGTTTAATCCGGTAATTCTTGTTACACCTAATGTCTCAAATGTCACCTCTCCTCCAAGAGAGGATCAAACTCAACCTAATCCCTCTCATTCTTCGTCGGTTGTGGCTTCATCCCTTTCTTCTTCTTCGTTTGACCAAAGCTCTACGGTTAGTAGTAAGATGGATAAGAAGAAGAAGAAAGAAAATGCTAAGAAGAAGAAGGATAAGAAAGAGAAAAAACAACAACCATATGCTCTTGATGGGGCCGGTTCTAACAGAACACTCTGAAAACCCAAGTTCCCTTATAATCTTTGCAAGGGGGACCACCTTCTTAAGGAGTGTCCCGGTCTCTCCTGTGTACAAGAAGAGTGGTCTAAGAGGTCCAAACTGTCTATGTCATCAAACTCTGATCATCATGTTGACGATACTCCCTCAACCAGTGACCCATTGGTAAATGGTCGTAAGGGTAAATTCTTGTATCCTTGTTTGATATGAAAGGGCTATGCATCGTACGTTTCTTTGTCCAAGCATGGATGAAGCTTCGTGTTGGTTGGAAAAAATTATTGATCATCAATAGGTGATTCCAACAAGTGATAGTAAGTTATCCCTTGATTCGTCGCGGGTTGACCAAGTGATCAATTCAGTTTTATCTATAATTGATCCCACTCTTCCTTCAGAGAGTGAATTGGTCGAGTCGATGTCATTTCCACCCGATCCCGCTCTTTCATCAGAGAGTGTTAAGACTGAAGTAGTCTCTTTGACCAAATCTTCGTCTTATTCTTCTCTTCCAGTAGAGAATGAACTGAAACCTGTTGAATTTTTTATGCTTCGTTCTGATTATTCTTGACAAGAGGAAATTTTGTCTCTTTAAACAAAACCCTCTCCAAGTACTGAGGTTATTTCCTTTGACTGGAGTAACCTAACAGATCCTTGTCTTCATTCGAGTGTTCCTTTCTAGATAGTTGTGAATGTTATTGCTAGGCGAATACTTCGCACTATTGTTGACGAAGGGGCTTATGTTAGTATTCTATCCTAAACTGCTTGGCAAGCTTTAGGTTCTCCTCAGCTTGTGCCAGCCACTGATCAGATACTGGCTTTTAATAGAATACCTACTGCACCTTTAGGGACCCTTCCTTATTTGCCTATTACATTAGGAGGGAAAACTGTCTGTATTGATGTTATGGTGGTCCAAGGTCCTTTAGATTTCAATCTGCTCCTTGGAAATGATTATGTTTACTCCATGAAGGCCGTAGTGTCCACACTCTTTAGATTTATGCATTTTCCCCATGATGGGAAGATTGTGACCATTGATGAGCTTTCTTTTGTTACACTTGACCATCGCATTACTCCTAGTAATCAGACTGCCCTGAATGTGCCACATGTTCTTGTGGTTCCTTCCCCTTCTTCTAGTTAGCTTCTTCCCATCATAGGTAAAATGGGGGGCATGGATCTAGTCTATGGACATCATAATGGAGATAAGCCGCTAGCTTTTATGTAATGGGGGCAACCTGCCAACCTCTGGATATCATATTTGGTAGGAGAAGGTTCATGAGCATAGTTCCCATTTTGTGTCAAGCTCATTGAAAAATGAAATAGATCCTTATGAGAAAAGTTCCCATTATATGTCAAGCTCATTAAAAAATGAAATGGATCTCCTCAAGCATAGTTTACCTTTTGGTTTCAAGCTTGCATAAAAATGAAATCATTCCTGAGCATAGTTCATTTTCTATTTCAAGCTCGTTAAAAAATGAAGTCGGATTCCTTAAGCATAGTTTACCTTTTGGTTTCAAGCTTGCATAAAAATGAAACCATGTTCCAAGCATAGTTACCTTCTGTTTCATGCTTGCGTAAAAATGAAACAGATCCCCTTCCCTTGAGTCGAGTCTTCCCTTTAGTGTTAGAACTTGAACCCTATTTTCACTTGCCTGATTCTCGTTCTTCCTACCCCCCTAGTGAACATTTTCACATTAGTAACCAGGTTTTTTTAAGTTGGGTATGGAAGAAGAACCGTCAGACAAAATGAATATTGGGGGGCATGTTGAGCCCCTAGAAACCATGCTAGGGGTAAGCTTCACTAGCAATCATGCTAGGGGCAAGATTCCAACCTCTGCATACCATGTTAATGGGATTTTTCAAGCATAGTTTACCCATTGGTTTCGAGCTTGCGTAAAAATGAAACCAATATTCGAGCATTGTTTCAACTGATCTTAGAGCTCGTTAAAAACAGTAAGATGGTGTTGAGCTTACTTTTCATTTTTCGTGCTCTGGTTAGAAGATGAAAAGTGGTTTGAGCTTATTTTATTACTTTTTCGTGCTCTGGATTCAAATATGAAAAAGGTTAATAGAGTCTTCTTTAAACTCTTTTCGAACTCTTAAAATGTGAAAATATAGTTGAGTACTTGTCTACTTCATACTCGTAAAATTATTTGAAGATTCGTCTCTCCGACGGCAGGTTATCTCTTTTTCGGTTCGGATAGACTATTTTACGAAAAAGGACCCTGTGGAGTCTTCTTCCGTGGTCGTTCAGACTCTCTAAACATGAACGATACCGAGTTAACTTTCATTGGACTCATTAAATTAAACATTGAGAGACCCTCTTTTGGGAACGAACCCCTTCTCTCTCAGGTTCATAAAACATATGAGTTTGGACTTGTCTTTAGACAAGCTACAACGAGTGTTTGTTACCCTCTTTGAACTCGTAAAAATGAAAAGAAGCACTCATCAACCATGATGGGGAAATTAAGGGAAGGGAATCATTTTGCAAATAAATGGCAGTTTGTTGTTACCTTTGAACATGGCACTTGTCTGCATATCATTTCAGTCAATTAGGTATTCAGCTGATTTCCATGATGATCCACTTTCATGAGTCATGTCCCTCCTTTGAATATTTCAAAAGAATGCATTGTCCACTGTCACACTGTGTGTTTGTCTGGTCTAGTCATGCTTCCAAGTCTTTTGTCATGCCGCCCGATGTTCAAATGGAAGTTGAAAAAGTTTACCTCTGCAGTGAAAATAGTGTATGTGTCAGTACTTTTGAGTTAGTCTTATGGTTACCTCATTCACATTATTCCAGAACTTTGTTCTGAGTTTTGTGTCATCAATGTGGGATTCATCATGGCCCTCCTTCGACGAGACTATTCCTGTAGACATCAGTTCATTATCATAGAAATAGTCTTAGAAACAAATTTAGTACCTTGAGATCTGTATGCTTCAATGAAAGATTCTTTCCCTCTCAACATAGGTTCACATCATTGACCTTTGATAGATAGAATCAACTGGGTGTTCGACATCAAGACATCTATTCACACTCAGTAGATTGTACTAGGGTACCTTGGGAGTCATTGACATCAATGGTGATCTCCCTCGCACTTGTTAACGGTTCACATCATTGGCTGGTAATTAAGTGGTTTCTACCATGTTCGACTTCAGAACATTGTAATCACATGGATAGTATCGTACTTTGTGGAAAACGAGACAAAGACCCTGGGTACTTGTTTAGCACTCGTTGCTTTCCCCAGGTTGCGATGGAGTTTTTGTATGTCTAGCATGGATCCACATTTGTATGGTCATGGCTATGCTCAAATTTGCATCTGTATGACATAGATCTACGTTGTATGTATGGTAGCTATGTCCAAGTTTGAGTCCTCTATCACATGGATCTACGCTGTATTCTAGTAGCCATTGTTGTTTATCCCTCTCATGGATCTACTTTGTATTGGTCTGCAGCCATGAGTTGCTTACATTTGTCTATGAGTAAAAAATACTGATGTATTGCAGATGCCTACTCAACGACACTCTCTGATCAAGCTGACTCTTACCTCGAAGTGAAAACTTGTTCTCTCAAAGCTCTCGCTTATCATATCCCTCTAAGCCTCATGCTTTGGGGGGCATTCTGTTATACCCAAATCCTGTCACCAACATGTGATGAGATCCTTAACACCTATGTTTTCCCTAAATCCCAAACTTGGAGTGGAAACATGCTCTGGATGTCAATTCTACATAAAAAACCCTAGCACCACCTTTTCCCTTTAGCTGATGAGCGGTACCTTGTTTAGCACCGCCTGAGTCTTGTTATAGAGAAGCGGTGCCACTGCATATGTGCTTTGTTCTTGAAGCGGTTCTTACCTACACTGCTCTGTGATAAGGGTGTATAAGAGGTACCCTTGGTAAAAGGTGAAAAAAAGAAGCTTCACGAAGCTTCTAGATCAAAACCTTCGTGGATAGCCTTATCCCTACTCACCTGGGTTGGTTGAGCTTGAGATCCCTCTTTGTAGGATCTCTTAGCCACCTCACCCACCAATATCTCAACCATACCTATCCATTTGAGTCTTATAAATAGAAGCTCATATCCATGGTTGAGGGAGAGAACTAAATGGTAATGTTATGCTATTGAATTGACTACCTATCCCAATCCATTGGAGAGCACAAGAGAGCAAGTTGGAGCTATTGAGGATGTGGTGTTTGTCTTGTGGAGGAGTTTGTCAACACTAAGGCAATGGTTGTAAGCTTCTTCATTGATTTCTTAATGCAAAGCTGATTTTCGTCCCACATATCTGTTGTATTGATCTCGCATGTATATGTTACTGGATTCCTTAGTCACTAGTATGAATGTGTAAATAATGTTCTGGTAGCTTTGATGTTCTTGTTTGTTTGACATGTTTTGCAGGTACATAGGTTCATCATCAAAGCATTATGCTAGGTGTTTACAACATTCAGGGAAGGTTTTCACCTTTTGTCGTTCACTTATTTGTTCTGGATCTGAACCATTCAGACCAGAGGAGCAACTTTTGTTCGCAGAAGGTGCAATATCTTGACAACAGCATTAATAAGATGAAACAATAAATAATCATACATGTGAAGATTCAGGGCTCAAGTGAGGAAAGAATGTCTATTTGGTGCGCAAAATGGAATAAGACAAGATAAACAGGGTATAAAAGATGTGGTTAAAAAGAGGCATTTTGGGACCCAACATATCCTCCCAATTGCTCTGTTGCATCTCCTCGTGCAACAACCTCCACTAGTCTGAATCAAAATCTTGAACTGTACCTCGCTTATGGAGAGATGAAAAGTTGTAGGAGGATTTAGGTGATTCCCTCCCTTATAGATATCCATTATGGGCAACCCAATATTTCCAACACTGCCTTTCTTCTGCTTTTGTCAATGAAAAATATTCCCTATATGGTTTTGCTGGGCACCAAATAAGCAAGAATTTGAATTTAAGTCCCAACAAGTTAGCTCCACATTTCCTCATACAATCGACATACCCTTCAACCCTAGGGAGAGCCTGTTTAAAATTCTTGAAGCAATAAGGGTCCCTTTTCTTAATTGATGAAGGGGAAGCCTGCCACCTCTGCTTATTTCCCTCCAAAGCTAAACGTTGCTACCTAGAAATCTGTCAAACACAAGTTGAGATGATTTGCTCTTGAAACTTGACTAGCTGTTGATTCTGGATGGGAGATTTAAGCCTCTGTGTTTGATGATTACGAACAAGGTGAGAGGATTGAGGTTCACACCGAATCCAGAGATTAGAGTGAGCCTCATTATGAGAATTTGTCTGAAATGAATCCTCCCATTGCACATGGTTGATGACAAAAGAAGCAAAAACCCTTAGCTGAACATCACCTAAGTGGGGAGTAGGATTTGAATATCGGTCCAAGGGGCAAACCATTTCATGTAAATAAAGCTCACACAAAAGATTCTGCTCGGTGAAGCTACTTTTCATAAAAAAATCCAAAAAGTGGTATGAATATGCTACTTCATAAGGTCTCCCTTCTTTTAGTGCCTTCATCTTAAACCAAGTGAATTGTTCATATAAAAATACAAGATAAGAGGGAGATGGAGCTCTGGAGCTCATCAATTCTTGGGAGAGAATGTAGAGTTGATCCTTCTTCTTTTGCATGGACTTGAACTTCTTCAATTCCTTCAATTATTTTTGTAATTCTTCCCAATGGTACTTTTGGAATATTAGCTCTTCTTCCCATATTTCCCTCAATTCACTGATAGTCTTCCTATGCTGAACAATAGGAATCATTCCTTTCTGATATCTAAACATCTCACTTTTCCATTTCTTTACTTCTATTTTCAGTAGTGAGATTTCTTCTATTAGACCTTGAATCTTTTCCTCTCTTGCATCCTTCTCCTCATCAGAATCTAAATTGACAAATTCTTGGGAAGATTGTGTTTATACCTTATTATCCAATGTTTTAGCCTGATTATTCTGGATCAGAAGTGAAACAACTTCCTCTTCTACTAGTGGTTCAACAATTTTTTCTTGCCAGTGTACTTCTGCAATCAATTCCAAGGACTTTGGTTCTTGTGTGACAACACCTTTTTCATGAAACCTCTTTTTGTCAACTTCAATAGCCAATGGTGAAGATGTTGGTTCTTGTGTGGCAACCTATTCTCATGTTCCAGTTTCAGTATCTTCTTGAGTTTCGGTTGGAACTTCTTGATTTTCGGTTGTGGCTTCAACAAGGGGGTTGCAGAGATGCCAGTTCTTGTGTAACAACTTCCTTCTCTTCTAGATCCTGTGGAAACTTGGGTTGCTCTTGAGTTACTTCCATATCCCATGATAGATGAGGCTGGTTCCCAATTATTTCAGTGTCCCCAGATAGATGATACTGGTCCCCAAATGCTTCAGTATCCCCTGATGGTTGGGACTGCATATGTTCATCTTCTCCTAATTCCACATCAGGGATTATGTCTACCTCAATATCAGTTTCCCCTAGCCGAATGGGAGTCTCAGTAAGGTTTTTTGAGGATGTTAGTTATTGTGTGACAACATCCTGATCAACTTCAACATTTTCCTGTTCCTGAAGTTCTCCCTCCACTATTTCTGTGTCCTGGGATTGTTCTGGGGTCATAGTAAAAACTCCTAGGTTCAGGTCAGGGATTGTCTCAACCTCTGGCTCACTCACTTCCAATTGAGTAGCATCTTCAACAAAAATTTCCAGGGTTGGTTCTTGTGTAACAACACCCTGTGGCCGAGCCTTAAATTGATCACATTCCCTTACCTCTACCTCGTGGATCCTGTTCACTTCTGGTTCTTCTTTATCTTTAATTATCTCGTAGATGTTCCTCTCTCTTCTCCAATTGTCTGTGTGGTTTTTTGTGCCACAAATGCATAAACTGTGACTTTGTATCCTGATTGACTAAATATTTATCCACACTCAGGGCAAACAATTTTTTTCAATTCATCACCTTCCTCAGCCGAAAGTGATCCTTCAATCTGATCTGCAGCTTCCACCAGTGTGTGCAATCTCCTTTCCACCTGTTTCTGACATGTTTCCTTCCATATTTCCACTTCCTTCTCAAGCACTTGCACCTCTTCCTTCAACAGAACATTTTCAAACAAAAGTCCCTCAATTTGAGGTTCCTCTGCAACATGTTATTGTGGGGTAGCATTTTCCTTAGGTCTCAAGATGTGAAATTCAATGTTTGCTTCAATATTTTCCCATTTTTCCTATGCTTCTTCTGCTGCTGCGACTGATATGGTTCTCCTTATTCTCACTAGCCTTAATGCCTGCACCTCCTCCTTTGATATTCTTCTCTTCCTTTGTGGTAGAGGGGATTCCGATTCTGCAGCTAATGTAGAAGGAATGTTTCTTATTTCAATGCCTTCTCTGGTTTTTTCCATCTCTGTTTCCTCCTCGATAAGAGTTCCCATCCATTCTGGAGAATATTCAATGGTGAAAACCTCTACATTTTATTCTGTCATCATAGCTCCTATAGGTTCATCTTCAACTGTCGTAGCATCAAATGCTGCTCTAGTTTCAGCTTCTGCTGATGGAGCCCCAAAATCCTCTATCCCTTCTGTAGGGTTTGTTGCTGTTGCATCCTCACCTGATTCTTCTTCTTGGTTATCCAATTCTATTTCATCCCCTTCTTCCTGATTATCTGATTCTGTTTCATCCCCTTCTTCCTGATTATCTGATTCTTCCTCATCTTCCCCCCCAACTGATATTGAGGGACTCCGGTCCTCCTGTTCTTTTTCCATTCCCCCCAACTGTGTTGGTGCCTCCTCTTCTTCCTGTGTTTGAACACCCCTCAAGAGTGCAGGTGCTTCATACTCTATTGGAACACCAGGCAAAAGTACAGGTCCCTGGTTTATTTGGGGTTAGCTAGTAAACTACTCCCAAGTTTGGTTTGTCTGAGCTAAGGCCCTTAAGATGAGCAATTTAATCAGGTCGTGATGGGTAAGGGACAAGTATGGGTATTTGGCCGATTTCACAAATTCCGCCATATGATGCAAGTATTTAAATAGATAAAAGGGCATATTGATTAAATCCCTATGGCGTAAATGAGACAGTAAAGGGAATTCATAGAAATACACAGTTTGATATCTACCTTCACACGTAATGTACTTCTTCAAAAAGACCACCACTTCATTCCAGGGATGAGGCAGTGACTGTAATGCTATCCCCCTCTTCACTTGGTGGACCTGTTCACCGGCTAGTAGAAACTCCTGCATTGCAGCAACATTTCGAATTCATCTTCCAAACCAGGATCCTCCACTTTGAGGAAGGCCTGTGACCTCTTTTATAATCTCCTCAATAAATTCTATATGTAAACCCCTGAGATCTGAATGGGTTTCTGTGAGATTCAAAGCAAACTGTAGAACTATTTCTCGATGGAAACCACTTAATCGTTGGAAAAACTCAGTCCAACCAGCAGCTGCGAAGATGGAAAAAACCTCATCATTTCTGTGCAATTTTTGCATGTTTGTGGGTTCTTGTCTAGCTGGGATACCCATGGTTCCTTTCCTTGAATGATGGTATCAGTTCAAAAATTTATAGGCCCAGTAATGGAGGTTACAACACAGGGTCATGCACGAACAACTGATGTTGGGGTTGAGAAAATTAGGAAAGTTAAGACAGTCATAACCAGGGAATCATTGGTAAGATTTGGCCCCAAATTAGGAAAATGTTGACAGCCGTAAGATAAGCTCGAGTACCCATAATATTGTGTGGATGGACAGTTAACGAAGCGTGGGTACAATGAAAGGTATAAAAATGCAAGCATGATTATCTTTGTCAAATCTACTTAATGCTTAATCATGTAAATAATCAGAACTGTACCTTAGCAATTATGCGATGTTTCGTGACTTCTCAAGATAATACAGTGTGTCAAATGCTACCATCAATTTTAAACATAATTGCGCGCATGCTGCGAAGATGTTCCTTCCAGCGAGCCAAAAACTGTCTTTTCAACCTTGACAGAAACATAATTGAAGTCATGAGGTGAGTCGGAATCAACAAAATCATGGGCGGCAGAAATTTCGGACAAATATGGAGGAGTCGCAACCCTTTTGTGGATAAATCTAAAGGATTTGCAGCCGTGAAAAATAGGAAAATTCTACTAAAATTTGCGGAGACGCAGTCGCGAAAAATAGGAAAGGTTTGTTAGAATTGGCGGAGTTGCAATTGCACGAAACAGGAAAGTAGGCAGGTTTTTACAGAGTCGCAGCTGCACAGAACAGAAAAATAGGCAAGTTTTATGGAGTCGTAGCTGCACGAAACAGGAAAATAGGCAGGTTTTTACAGAGTTGCAACTGCACAGAATGGGAAAATAAGCATGTTTATACGAAGTTGCAGCTGCGTAGAATGGAAAAATAGGCAAGTTTTATGGAGTCACAGTTGCATGGAACGAGAAAATAGGCAGGTTTTTATGGAGTTGTAGTTGCACAGAACAGGAAAATAGGCAGGTTTCGATGGAGTCGTAGCTCTGTGCGACATGGAAAAATGGGCAGGTTTCAACGTAGTCGCAGTTGCGCAAAAGAAAAAAAATGGGCAGGTTTTACAGAGCTGCAGCTACACAGAATTGTTCATCATTAGAATTTTTCTTCTTCTTCAAGGAGCTTTTTCCAAGACAGGAAATTAGAATAGGGGTTCACAGTCATCAGGCCCTGTCATGACCATTGCTCCTTAAGTTAATTCCTGCACAGATTCTTCAAAAGAAAAAAAATAATCAAGCGTAAAGGAAAACAAAGCAAGAAGAAATAAAATAAAAAAATAGAAAACATCAATTTATTTATGTACAAAAATTTATTTTGTGTGGAAATCACAGTGAATTTCTAAATATTGACAGGGGCAAAGAAATATTCTTGGCCTTGCGCTAACTGGTATCCCGGATAAGCTGCAACCTGTGAAATAATCGCGTCCCTTGAAATTGGTTTGTGGTACAGTTGCAGCCTATGACCATTAGCAAATAATGGTGTATGGTTTTCATCGATGGTGACCAAGTGAACTGTATCATTATCAAACACTCTGTCTATATGATATGGACCCAATCATCTTATGCACAGCTTACCTTTGAAGTCTCTTTTGAACCTTGAATTGTATAATAATTCCTAGTCTCCTTCACAGAAGACTTTCTTTTTGATGAACCAATCGTGCCATTTCGATCGTTGCTGCGGAATCAATGCTATTTGATCCACTGCAGCTATACATTTTTCATCAAGTTCATTTAATTGATTTAGTCTACTCCTTTACGCCTCTATTATATCCAAGTTTACATCCATGGCCATCCTCAAAGTCTTGATTTATAATTCCACAGGGAAGTCAACACTCTTACTATACACCAAGTCATAGGGGGAGAACCTTGTAGTACTATGCCAAGTACTGCGATATGCCCACAGTGCTTCCGGAAGCCTGCCAGCCCAGTCTATGTGATGGCTTTTGACTGTTTTAGTAAGGATAGATTCAATAAATTTATTGGTAATTTCGACCTGGCCATTGGCATGGGGATGGTACGGTGAAGTTATCCTATGTTGAATATGGTACTTCTGTAGCACAGCTTCAAATTTATGTGACACAAACTATGGTCCTCCATCTGTGATTATTTCCTTAGGTACTCCAAAACAAGTGAATGTTTCCCTGTATAAGAAGTCTATTATAGCCTGGTCATTGGCTTTCACCAACGCCACAACCTCCACCCATTTTGTCATGTAGTCAGTGCAAACTAAAATGTAATATTTCTACTTTGAGGAAGGGTTGATAGGACCAACAAAATCTAAGGCCCATCTATCAAAGGGTCAACCACCAACTGTGGTTGCAAAGGCATTTCGTCCAATTTGTTAGGTTGTCCCATTCTCTGACAACTATCACAATCCTGGGCGTACTTCTTCGCATCCTTGAAAAATGTTGGCCAATAATAGCCCATTCTTAACACCTTATGACCTATCCTTTTATATGAAAAATGTTCTCCACATGGCTCATCATGATAGGCCTTCAAGATATGGAAGAATTCATCCTCCATGACACATATCCTGATCTCAAGATCAGGACCTATGTAGAAAAGATGACCATCTATCCAACAATACTTGACACTTTGTTGAATAATTTTCCTTTTATCTCTCTTTGATAAATGTGTCGGAAGCTTTCCTGTAGCCAAGTAGTTAGAAACATTTGCATACCAAGGGGAATGAGCTGAAGCTACAAATAAATGTTTATCTAGGAAAGAATCTTCAACTGGTAAGTTGTCATCACCATTAGTAAAACGAGATAAAAAATAAGCAACAACATTTTCTTTCCCGGGTCTGTCAATAATGGTAATATCGAACTCCTGTAATAGTAAGAACCATCTAGTTATCCTAGCATTTGTAATTGGTTTATTCATTAAATACTTGATGGCTGAGTGGTTAGTGTGTACAAAGGTGGGATATCCAGTAATGTAATTCCTGAATTTGTTAATGGAGTAGACAATGGCTAAAATTCATTCTCTGTAACAGTGTAATTGAGTTCAGCAGGAGCCAAGTTTTTACTGATGTAGTAAATTGCATATGGTGCTTGGCCATCCCGTTGTCCCAACACTATTCCAATGGCAGTGTCAGAGGCATCTGAAGAAATGTGGAAAAGCAGAGCCCAATTGGGCCCCCTTAAGATAGGGGCTGTAGACAACCTCTTCTTAAGTTCAGTGAATGATGTATGGCATGCATCATTCCAAATAAATTGTACATCCTTCATCAATAGGGTAAATAAAGGAGAAGCTAGTTTGGAATTTTTTTTCTATAAATCGCCTATAATAACTAGCATGCCCTAAAAATATACGTACCTCTTTCTATGTTCTAGGAGCGGGTATATTTTCAATTACCCTAATTTTGGATGGATCTACCTAGATACCATCAGCAGAGATAAAGTGCCCCAACACTACACCCTTGCTCATCATCATATGGCACTTTTCAGTGCTAAAAGATAGCTAGGTCTGCTCACAGCGTGTTAAAAAATTCTCTAAGTTTTTCAATGCCTCCTCAAAGTCACTACCATATGGGGTAAAGTCATCCATGAAAATATCCATACTGTCACTGACCATATTTGAAAAGATGCTGATCACAGCTCTGAAAGGTGGTTGGTGCATTTCACAAACCGAAGGGGAGTATCCTCTATGCAAAGGTACCCCAGGGATAAGTAAAGGTGGTTTTGTCTCGGTCCTCAAGAGCAATCTGGATCTGATTGTACCCACTAAACCCATCCTAAAAGGAGAATAAATTCTTCCCATACAAGGTATCAAGTACCTGATCGATGAAAGGCAGAGGAAATTGATCTTTCTGTGTTTCCTTATTTAACTCTCTGTAATCTACGCAGAATCTCCATTTCCCATTCTTCTTGGGTACTATTGCGAGTGGAGAAACCCACTCACTATATGAGATCAGGTATATAAACCTTGCTTCCAAGAGTTTTTGAATTTCCTCCTTCACAATGTCCCTAAGATTGGGGTTCATCCTTTGTTGTGGCTGGCACACAGGTTGGGAGTCACTCTTGATATAAATGTGGTGGGTGCACAGATTAGAAGGGATACCCTTCATACCCGTGTACTCCCATGAAAATTCCCCCTTATGCTTTTTCAAGGGAGTGATCAAGCGTTCCTGTTCATCAGGAGCGAGATTGGGATTGATATTCAATGTTTTTCTTGGCTCTATCTCAACTGGAATACTTTTCAAATTTTTCAGAACTGGAATTATGTGGGTGTCACTGACTAATGTCTCCTCTGTGATATTTTTTGCTCTTCTTCACCTAGGGTACTATTCAGGATTTGATAAATTTGTTTGTTGACAGAAGTGGGCTCACTGATGAAACTATTAATGGCATCATCCTCTGTTAATTCCTTGAAAGTCAAGGACTTCCCTATTGCTAATAGTGGCTGAACGCCCTCCTCTTCCTCTAGCTCCATCCATAATGGAGTTTCATCTTCTAGACTAGGTCGAGCTAGAGGATAAAGGGTCAGGTTCTTTGTTTCGGTCCCATATGATCAGATGGTCATAGACCCTGACCAACAACTAATGCAAGCATCTGCTGTGGCTAACTAGGGTCTTCCCAGGATCAGCGGGTGTCCCCCTAGCTACGACTTGGGTTGTAAAACCAAGATGTCAGCAGGGTACTCCCATGAGTCAACTGAGACAATGAGGTCATCCAAGACTCCCTCGGGTTTAAAAGTGGACTTGTTAGCTAGTTCTAGAATGCTAGGGGTTGGCTAAGATTGGTGAGCCCAAGTTTTCGTACAATTTATATGGTCATAACATTAATGGATGCACCTAGATCTATCAGCACATTCGGTATCTGTGTGTGCCCAATCTGCATTGTGACAGTAGGGTTCCTAGGGTCATCATATTTGGTCAGGAGAGTTTTTCCCATTATCAATTCAGATATTCTCCCTATGACATGGACAGTGGGAGGATCTCTGGGTTTTCTACCTAGTTTTCTTACATACAGGTCTCAGACTGTTTTAGCGTAAATAGGCACATCATGGAGGGTCTCCAACAATGGAATTTTGACATAAATATTTTTCAACTCTCCTAAGAGGTTAAATTGAGGTTGTTTCATTGATTTCTGTAGTGTCAACCTTTTAGGATATGGCGGTTCTCTAATCAGTTGTGTAGGCTGCGTTTCAATAGTTGTTGCTTTGTGTGTTTCAACTGGTGTCTCGGTAGGAATTTCAACATCCTCAATAATGGGGACTTCTGTGTGGGATGAGTACTGCTAGTTCTCCCTTTCTTCAGACATAAAGGATGGAACATCCTCAATGACTAGAGGCTCCACTACTCTCCCTGATCGTAAGCATATGTCGTTACAGGGAACTAGAGTAATGGAGTAAGTGGGCATGTTGGCAGTCTCAAATTGGTGGAATGATTTATTGTTTGGGTTGAGTTTAGGTTGAGAAGGAAGCTGCAGTAGTATAGGAATATTAGGTGCATCATTGTTTTGGAGTTGCAGCTGTGGGTGCTGGTATGGTTGAGGGTATTGTTGGTGAGGAAAGTAATGGTGTGGAAAATGTTGAAGAGATTGGCTATGGGGAAATTGGTTTCCTGGATGGAAGCTCTTCCACCCAGGAGACCAAGAATTCTGTTGGTTTGGTGGCTGTGTCCAAGGGTTCCAGGAGTTGATATTCTACATAGGAGGTTGAGAAGGATTCCATTGATGGTTGGAATAAGGTGAAGGGAATTTTGTATTCATGTGATGCATATTATTCCAATGATTCATATTATTCGAAAATGGAAATGAGTTTGGAGTCATGCCTTGGTTTCGAGGTTGCCAATGCTTTTTCTGGGAAATGAAGTAGGATGGTTCCACATTTGGAGTTGATCCCTGCAGAAATGCCTTCACTTGAGGTAGTGAGGGGAACTCCTTTGTATCATGGTTCAGTTCATAGAGCTGACACACTTCTACCTTGTCGAGTTGGCACTCCTTTAGGGGATGTTTCTTCCTACATCTAGGGTAGAATACACCGAGTGTTAGATCGTCTACTGCTTGTTTTTGCTTCACCCTCAGGACATCTAATTCTGAGGAGATGGAGCTCATCATTTCTGTTTTGAAGTTCTCGAGAAAGTTTCCCATTTCTGCTAGGGTGGCTCCTCCATTTGATGACTTTTGTGTTCTGTCGAAGACATCTTGTTCCAATTTATCTCGTTTGTTGGTCCTGGAAGATCCTTTGGAATACCTTCTGCATAATTCAACAATATTTTCAAAGGATTCCTTTGAGATATCCCCCTTTTCCAGTAGGTTCAACATACCTAGGTAGTCTTCCCTAATCCCACGAAGTAGGATTATCCTGAACACATCTAACCCCATATTAGTCTGTCTATCCCTCTGCACATTTTACAAGAGCCTCTCAACAAAATCTTCCAAACTTTATTCATCCCTTTGTACCATCTTAAACAACTCTTCTCTTTTATCTTTGGTGTTGTAGTACTCTTGGTTTTTCTCCAAGAACACCTATTTCATTTGGTCCCAAATGGTGACAATTTCACCACCCAGGATCATGAACCAACGTAGCGCATTATCCTTCAAAGTTGGAGGGAAATTTTTTAACTTCTGCTTACTGGAAGTGTAGTCATAGCTACGATAGATGATGTCAAACTCGAAGAGGAATTCATTCGGATCCTCTGTGGCCTTCCCATGAAAATGAGGTAATACTGATGGTGATATGTTTTTCACAGGGGCTTGTCCCACTAGTTGTTGAATTGTGAACTGGAGTGTGGAAATTTTCCCCTCATGTGGGGTATCATCATCATTATGGTGATTCTCCCCCATCACCTCTTCATGATCTTCTAGTTCACGTCTATTATTCATATTTCCTTCTTCTCTCTCCAGCCTTTGCTTTTTCTTATCTTCATGCTTCTTATGAAACTGTGTCCACTCCTCCTTTGTCACCTCCTTCTCGTTAATTGGATAGACCATGTCTCAATCACCTGCTCCCGCAACACTAACTTTGTCTTCCTCCACAAGGACACCTGAGGGTGTCACAACTCCTCCTGTTTTCTCCACTGTGGAAACTGATGCTTCCACCCTGGGGGTAATTGGGATTCTTCTGACAGAGAACCCCTGATGGCAAGCTCCAGTAGAGGAATTGGTTCTGGAAACTAGATCATCAATGAATGTTCTTTTTCCCAATGCTGGGTTTCTGCCACGACCTCGACCACCTGCAATGTTAGTATTCCGGGGAGTTCTGGGGGTTATAGGAATGTCACGCTGTACTCTTCTCGTATTCATGCAACCCAAAACATGAAAACTTAAAAAATGAAGAAAAATGAATGGATGCAACTACTATGGTGTCTAATAATTACCTTCCCTGGTAACGACGCCAAAATGTTGGTCACTCTATATTCCAGTTAATTAAATCCATCCCACAGAATGCTCAATATAAATTGTCAACCCATAGAAGTTTTTTATTTCAAAGATAACTTACACTGTCTGTGCTTAAACACTTAAGTAGTTGATGACTGAATAAACTGTCCTACTTGTCTATTTTGTCAAGCTCCTCCCATAATCAAACTGATCTAAACTACCTATCTAAGAATCTAGAATTTCAATTATTTCCTACAACTTCAATATAGTAATGAATGATTCCTAAAATAAATATCTAGAATTAATTTTTTAGAAAGTTAAATCCAATTTACCAGACTATATGTAGATCCATTGTGACTAGCTAATCCAACCTTAATCTAGAAATGAGAATTAACAGAAATTGAATCAACAGTTCTAAACCATAGTCTACCTGAATTAGCAAACCTGAGTAAGACAAGTAATTGAAAGGAAACTAAGGGAGAGTTTGACTGTTACAGCTATCACACACATGCATAAAAGAAGCTAACCTACATAGTTGACTCTCACACCACACTGCTGCAGCTTAAAGGAAATGCAAGTACTGAGTATTCAAGGAAACAAAACGATTAACATGATTGTTGCAGATACTAAAACAAATGCATACAATGTAATATCCACACCACAAAACTAATTAAGCAAACATATAATTAACTCGATGATCTCTGTGGGAATATGGGACAAGCCTTAGAATAGAGACATGGGAACTAACACAAGTTAAAACACAGAGATCTGAAGAATCCTTCTCCTTGTATTAGAATGGTGAAATGAAGGTACAATCTCTGTTATGATTTACACAATAAAATATGATATTGTCCAACCCCTGGATCTGAGTACTTCCCCATACTTATAGATCAACAATCATAACCCTCACCCACTAATATCGGGCAAACATGAAGATCTACGATCTTCAGGATGCCCTGTTACATGCGTTGTTACAGCTGTGAGTGGAATTAAACAGAGGCATGGAATATAGGCAATTCTGTTTCCTGAGCCAGTAAATGAATAACATAACCAATTCAAGAGAGGCTCGAATGATTGCAGCTAACTTCAAGCAGTGGCACGCTGTTGTAGCTAAGTTTGTTGCAGCTGTTTCTGTCACATCCATGTCTGTCGTAGCCCGCATGGAATGATGACCCTTGGTTGGATCCATGTGTATAGATAGGATTGAAAAGTCACAATTGATAGTGAATGCTCATATCCTCTTTGGACCACTCAGGATGCTACACTTGTACTCTCTCACAGCTTGCACTATCTTTGTGAAATCATAATGAGTTAGCATAATTCAAGAAGCAAAGTCCCGATTATAACAATCATAAGCATTAATAAGATGAAACAATAAATAATCATACCTTATGAATATTCAGGGCTCAAGTGAGGAAATAATGTTTGTTTAGTGTGCAAAATGGAATAAGACAAGACACACAGGGTATAAAAGATGTGGTTAAAATGGGGCATTTTGGGAACCAATAATGAATATATATGAAGACAAGTATAATGAGCTACATGTGAGGAATACTTCTCTTCATGATGAGTTGTTAAGTGAGAAGACTGTAAACGCTGTCTTTGTGTAGAGAATAGCCTTGCTTGAGAAACAATGTGAAGATGCAATTGCAAGTGCAACTTCATATTCGTTCTCTAAGTTCTCACAAGAAGAATTTAAGCAATTATCTCTCAAGACTAATCAAGAGCATTATGATTTAATTAATGAATTATTTACAACTCTGGATAGTATTTTTGAGACTAATCTTGATTTTGATAAGATCTCTGCTACTCTTGAAGATCAGGTAGACAGAAGGCAGAAAGCTTCCAAATCATATGATGAAGTTGTAGACTGGCAAAGATACATGAAAGATAAGCCAGAAAACCTCACCATTCTTAACAACTTTCAGCTGAAGAAAGCTAGAACTATTTTACGTGCTTGGGAAGATCTGAATGAAACAATTGGTGAAGCTATTAAGAAGGCACGGGCTATCTGTGGGAGGAGGTGGTATGCTACTAAAAATTTAATGGATACTTTGTGTTTTCTTGTAATGGGCCTCATCAAGAATGCATGCCCACCAAAACTGATGATTGAACAGGTTGAGCAATGACGAGATCAAGCAAAAGAGAATATCTAGGGGCTTAGTCATATCAGCATCGATGATGTGGATCAGTTAATAAAACAACCATTTTCTATTGAAGGGAAGATTCATATCTACATTCATTTTTGGCATAAGTTAGCGAGGAATGAAATAGAAGATCACAAATGTGATTCCCAACCTAGACTTGAGTCTTCTAATTATCCCAACTTAGATGAGTTGTTGGAGATTTGGAAATATGGACAGATTTTCTTGGGTATTAGTTTTGTTTAGGTTTTTAGATCCCATTTTGAAGGGAATTGATTCTTTTGTAATAATTATTTAAGGGGTAGACTTCAGATGCATTGGGGGACTTTTGGAAGGGGAAGGATTGGAACAAGAGGCTGAAGACACCTATCTGTACTTGAGGTTTATGAAATTTCTTACAAAGCTTAATTTAATACAGTATTGATATTTTCACATCTCTTGTTATTGGTTCTATTAAATTTCTTTACCAGACCATGATTTTTCCTATTTCAGATGGATCGATGTCATTGTTAGTTATTTGCAATTGATAAATGCATATATTTATAACTTTGATTTCTCTCTGTTATTGATTCATGCATTGATAAAAATTTAAAGAATTTCTTCTTTTAAATGTCTTTATCTATTTCTACAAATGATTCAGCAGTGGAATTAGAAAGATAACAAACATGTTGGTTTTTCAATTAACATGCATATTGTAGGTTAGCATTGAATGATACAATCTTAAGTTATTGTCAGTTGATTTTTATTAATTGGTTGTAAGTTAAGTGATAATTTAATAATCGCATTTGCATTTCTGTTAATTGGATGAAAATACTTGTCTGTCTTGCACCTCAGGCTAATCTGTAAATCAATTCAACATCCCTTTTAGTAGCTTAGATTTAGAACATATTTTCCTTTAGAGTAATATTTGAGCTTCTTTTCTTTGCATCACCCATCCTATTTTCCAAACTTGGAAACAAATCTTTTAAGGATAAAAAACACAAGAGCCAGCGGAGGCTATTAATATCCATGGGAGATTACTACACTAAACAGGCTAGGGATAGGACTGTCCTTACATGGGACCTTTTGAAGCCCTTCAGTCTAGGTTTTCCCCCTCTGTTGTAAGTATTAGAGACCTTTTCAGCCACATACACAACTGAGTTTTCAAAAAATGGTGCTAGAAGGAGGGCCAACAAATCATGCATAAAAAAATTGCCAACACACCTCCTCCGGCAAGGGATCTGATTATCACTCGTAGTCACACCAACACATCTACATCAGGGGAAAAAATTGCATAAGGTTCAAACGTCGTTTCGACTACCACTGTAATTGAACAGAGAAATCCAACAGATAGATATGTTCTCGTATCTCCTACTTTAGGACCCATCATCGTTGAACAACTACTGAAACATAATTATGGTAACGGTGCTAAGATTCAAAGATGGTTTGTTGAATAGAGTTTCCAGTGGAATAATCCCCAAGCCAACAGTCAAGATAATTTTAATTCAGGCGACCAAAACACTGAAGGATGCAACAATCCTTCTAGTGAACCATCTACCCCTAGACTAGATCTTGATTCATTTTTTAAGGAGTCATCTACTCCCCAACAAAACATCTGAGAAGGAGGACCACCCCCTTCACCTCCATCCTCCTCATCCTCCTCCGATGAATCGTCAGACCCTGAATCTTCCACTTCATCAGAGGAATCTATCCCTATGGCTGACAAACAATATAACAGGGCTTCGATGGATGGAGATGGTGTGTTCATCTTAGATGTTCAGCATAGGTTTCCTAAAAAAATCGAGAAGTAGCTTCTGAAATATAATCCAGATGAGAAAATCCCTGTGGAAGACCACATCAAATATTTTATGTAGGCTATCAGGCTTAGAAATGTCATACATGAAGACGTAGTCTGCAGACTGTTCCCTTATACTTTTGAGGGAAAAGTTTCCACTTGGTATTTTGCCCTAGAATCCAGTTCTATCCCATCATGAGATGTTTTTTCTGAACTCTTCACTTAGAAATTTGGGGATGATAAGACCCCAGAGGATTTAGTCATAGATATTTCTTCCATGAAGACCAAAGGTAAGGAACGAGTCAAAGATTATAACCAATGGTTTTCATATTTTAAAAATAGGATTCCAACCACTATCCTCCCCGTTGAGGAATTATTGGTAGCATATTATATTAAGGGTCTCCCTGCTCAAATATCCATGTGGGTCAAGAGGGATTGTAAAGAGTCATTGCAGGAAGCTTTCTCTGAAGCCATACAAGTCAAAAAGGACATGTTATGTTTTAAGGACAACCCTGACACATCATCTAAACAAGCTTCTACTTCCCGCAAGAGGATTGACAATACTCCCAATCCTAGTGAGGGATTCACGTCAGAGGAAATTTTTCTATCTTGAAATCCTTGGCTGCAGGAACACCAAACATTCCTGAATCCTCTGGAGATCAGTCAAATTAAGAGTCACAACCTCCCCAAGAATAAGAGGAAGAAGACTAGCAGATTAGCACTATAAGTTTCTTCTTTGAAGAAGAGGAAGAAGAACCTGACACAGTTTTCAATCTACAACACACTCATAACACTAGATCAAAAGGGCCACCTCCATAGGAACCATCACCTACGACACATGCTCCCAACAAAGGTAAATCCCAAGCATAGAAAGACACTGTCATTGCTTAGCCTGAATATAATTTAGTTGAGGATATGACAAGAGTAAAGGCAAGTATATCTTTATTCGACCTTCTCAAAATCCCTTCCATAAGAGATTCCCTACCCAAAAGCATGATAATAAAACAACCTAGGGAAACTGAGAATAATAATCTTGACTCTTCCCCTCGAACAAACATATAGAAGCCTAGAAGCAAGGGAACCCCACCCTTCTTACTCACTTTTGAAGTCTTTAACAGGAATGTACATAACTGCATGGTTGATTTAGGGGCCTCATATAATGTGATGCCTCTGTCTGTTTGCAAAAAGATGAATGCTACATGGGAAACTTGTCCTATCCAAATTGTCCAACTGGACAGGTCTAAGATTAAAATTGTAGGAAGACTAAAGAATTTTCTACTTAGATTGTCTACAGGTCCCATAATTCATTAGACCATTGACAATGTAATCACAGACATTCTGGAGACTTACGGTATGTGGTTAAGCTGATATTGGTTGGAAAATATGAAAGGTTACTTTTCCACCAATTGGTGTCACTTGTGGTTCCCCCTAAACAGACAACCTAACAAACTCAAAGTTACAGGGAACCATTTATGAAACAAACGATGACCGATCTCGACGGTTCCAATGAATCTGTCTCCTTCTTCGGTGATCAAATAGAACATTTTAATTTTGATACCTTCTTTGGAGACTTACCTGCTGACGTTTCACCAGTGGAGAGTGAACAAAAGCAGTCCCAGATTACCCATCTTACTTTTGTACCATTCTCCATTACTATTGTTCATAATGTTTATAATGTAAATACTAATTTCAGAATTGACCCTTTTATTTGGACTTTATTCTTTTATGGCTCCAGGTCTAATGATGGAGCAGGTGCAGGATGTGTCCTGATTGATCAAAATGGGACCAAGATAATGATTGCATGCAGGTTGGAGTTTGAATGTACCAACAACATAGCTGAGTACGAAGCACTTGTTCAAGGACTCATAAAAACTATTGATTTGGGGGCAAAAGCAATCGAATTCATTGGGGACTAAAAAATTATAGTAAAACATGTAAGAAGCCAAATACACTGTTTGTCCCCTCGCTTAATCAATTATCAGAGTTTGGTCAGAGACATGACCAACTCATTTTCAGCATTCAATATTAGATTTGTCCCTAGATCATAGAATTTCGACGCTGATCTATTGGTCAATACTGCATCTAGACTAATCCCGCCTGAAGGTTTGTCTCCGCAAAATTTTTCCATTGAGTTGATCTACATGCCTTCCATTGAGTTGATCCCAGTTTAGAGCCCTCTGTTAAGAAAGAGCTCAATACGCTACTGGAAGCAAGGATCATATTCCCTATTAGAGACATGTAGTGGGTCACCAACTTAGTCTCCATTCAGAAGAAGAATGGTGAAATTAGACTCTGCGTGGACTTTAGAAACTTGAAATGGGCCTTAGAGAAGGACAATTATCATGTTCCTCCCATGGAGTAGATTCTGTAGAAGGTAGCTGGATCTGAAATGTTCTCATTGCTTGACAGTTTTTCAGGGTACAACCAAGTCCTAGTTTCCCCCGACGACCAGCTTAAAACAACTTTCCGAACTCTGTGGGAAACATTTTCCTATAAGCGGATGCCATTTGGGCTGATAAATGCGGGGGCCACGTTTCAGAGAGCTATGGACATAGCTTCCAGGGGCTTAATTCATAATTATGTCATTGTATATCTAGATGATGTAACTATTTATTCTAAAAAATGACACGATCATTTGTTTGCCTTGAAACAAGTATTCCAAATATGCAGGAAATATGGGATTTCCCTCAATCCCAAAAATTCTATCTTCGCAGTGACTGAAGGTAAGTTGTTGGGTTTCATCGTTTCCAAGGAAGGCATGCTCATTGATCCAGAATGCACAAAAGTAATATCCAAGATCGGCCTCCCTAATTCCAGAAAAGCAATGTAGTCTTTCTTGGGTAAGATCAATTTCGTACGTAGATTTGTACCAAATTTTGCCCAAGTTGTTAAACCCTTACAATATTTGGTTAAAAAAAATGTACCATTTAAGTGGTCTGAATAACAGAGAAGCACCTTTATTGAAATCAAAAGAGCCATAATAGAAGCACCTGTTCTAATGTCTCCAGATTTCAGCAAATATTTTATACTTTATACCTTTGCTACTGATTTCTCATATGCAGCTGTCCTAACATAGAAGAATATTGGGGACATCAAGATCCCCATTTCCTTCATGAGATCGACGTTTAAAGGAGCTTAACTCAACTATTCCCAATTCGAAAAACAGGCCTATGTGGTATATATATCGGTAAAACATTACATGCAATATTTGTTGAAGTCAAGGACTAAGGTGATTGTCCCATATGCGGCCATTCAAAATGTCCTTGTCCAAAAGGAGTTGGGTGAGAAAAGAGCTCACTGGATGATGACACTGCAGGAATATGATCTGGAGATCAAGCCTGCGAAGATAGTCAAAGGACAAGGTTTATGTTTACTTTCTTCTCAATCAAATGATCCTGATGTTCAACAAATGAATTGGGAGCAGGAAGAAGCTACACCTACAGGTTCGGTAAATGCAATTGAGACAACAACATCTGAATGGTATGACCACATCAAGTTTTTTCTTCATAATGGGTTTTCCCCTGAAACCCTTGATCCTAGAAAACGTAGAGCATTAAGGCTGAAGTCATCTCCTTATCAACTTATTGATAATGTTCTATTTAGAAAAAATTATGATGGAGTTTTTGTTAGATGTCTAGAAAAGGATCAGATTGATGATTTCCTTTTTCAATTTCATGCAGGACCTGCTGACAGACATTTCTCAAGGGATACAACAGCTCACAAAATCATTTGGGCAGGATACTATTGGCCTACATTATTCAGAGACACACATGCCTATGTCAGAAAATGTGAGCCTTGCTAGAAGTGTGCTAGAAAAGTAAAAACACCTACCTTCCCTTTGCAGCCAGTAGCAGTCCAGTTCCCATTTCAGCAATGGGGTTGGATTTCGTTGGACCTATCAAACTTGTATCTTCTTTATAGCACAAATACATTTTGACATCCACTGATTACTTCACTAGGTGGGTTGAAACAGTCCCTCTTAGACTGTGTCATACGAGCCAAGTGATTTCTTTTCTTGAAAACCAAATAGTCACTAGGTTCGACACTCCTAAGTATCTCGTTTTTGATAATGCGTTATACTTCTCATCCATTGACCTGAATAGCTATTCCCTTGAAAATGGGATCAAGATTAAATTTTCTGCCAACTACTACCCTCAGGGCAATGGACTTGCAGAATCCTCCAACAAAAATCTGATAAACATCCTAAAAAATACAGTGGCCTCACATCACAAGAATTGGCATACCTAGCTACAAAATGCTCTTTGGGCAAACCGAATCACCCCAAAGGTAGCCATTGGTAATTCTCCTTAATGTCTGGTCTACGGCAAGGAAGCTATCCTACTAGCTAATCTCATCATCCCTTCGTTACAGTTATCCCAATCCATACAAGAGGACGATTCATCCCCACTATAGCAGAGGATTGACATTATGCTCAAGTTAGAGGAAGATAGGGAAAAAGCCAAGAACAAATTCTATCCACATCAATAATTGGTAAAGAAATGGTTCGATGAGAAATCCTCCTCTGAGAATTTTTTTTCAGTGGGGGATTTAGTATTAAGGTGGGACAAGAAGCATAAAGACAACAAGGAGTATACCAAATTCCAACGCCTTTGGTTGGGACCTTTTATTATTACAGAAAAAATTGGTCCTAGCACTGTTCGGCTACAGACATTGGAGGGAGTCATCGACACCTACCCAGTGAATGTTTTCCTACTTAAGAAGTATTTTTCCTGAGAGGTTTCATGAATATTGTACATAGGTTTGGTGTGTTATTTTTCTGTTTTTATTATTTTGAGTATTTGCTTGATATTAGTTGGATTTTAATAATATCTGCACATTTGGTAATGATGGGTAATCAACTTTTCTCAATATTCAGAGCTATGAACCTTAAGGAGAAATGTGTCAGTTTCCAACTTGTCAGGATCCATTTTATGTATGAATTCCAACCAGTAACTGTAGGATTCTGGATTACTACATCCTCACCCCGGTTAATATCCCACATATTCCTTACTTATGTGATGAAGGTCATCAAAGAAGGGGTCCTTATTGTCTTAGGTCTCATTAGTGCACTACAACATATCCTTATAACCTGGCCAGCCTTACCCATTTTGGATTTGATCATGGTCATGCAGAAAGACAATTTTACTGTTATGGATTGCGGGATGGGGGGTCTCATCACGAGCCATCCCACTAGGTTCATAAGTGCTTGGTGGAATGACATCTTTGCCATGTAAGGTGGGGGGATGGCTTTCAGTTTATCTGGAATATGGAAGATCCTATCACAGGACGGTTCATTCATGATCTACGAAGCACCAATGAGTAGCACTATCACTATGTGGATACCAAGCCATGATAGTGTCTTGCAGTCCATGCACAAATAAAGTCCTTTTGCTTCCTTAGAGTCAATTATTGTACATTAATATGACGGGGTCTTTTCAAAATCCAACCTTGCTATGATCATGGACTTGATTTTGGATTGAAATTATCGTTAGATGGTTCCCAGGCCATGATAGTTGATTTCAGTCTTGCAGCTGAAAGACAAGAGGTCTCTTTACCGAGCCGACTTGTTCAGTTTCTAGATCAGGTTTGTGAATGTCACTAATTTCCAAAATTTGGGGCAGTGATCTTATGTCAATATTGTTCTCATATTATTTTAAAAAAAAATCAGAAAGGAGAATAAAAGAATCCTGATGACCTACCTGTGAGGGTCCAAAATTGCTAAATCTTGGTCCTAGGTTCAACCTGAACTGTGTGCATATGCCTGCCTGAAGGAAAGATACCCTCACCCTTCATGGCTTCTGAATCTGAGTTACCTCACCCCTAAAGTTGGCCATGGATGGGAATGTATGAGTCACTCTTTTGATAATTCTTTTACCGGTTGCATTTTTATATAAACGGTTTCTATGATCTCATGATAATATTTTATTTACGGACAATGTTTTCTATGGAAACAAGTTTTGTGTTTGACAAGGATAACTGGTTCTTCCCATCCAGTCTCCATTTGTTGTAGGTACAACAGATCCCATGTTATTTAAATCACGGGAGCCCAATTACACATACAAAGGTAATTGCTTGAAATCCTTTGATTATTTTTGTGGCCCCTATTACATTTGTCATGGTTTCTTTGTTTTCTACCTTAGCCAAATTTCTGAAATTATGCTTGATTTGTGTGTTTTGATGAAGTTGCGGGGAACTATCTGCTAGTGAAATAGTTTCACTCTGCAACCCGCATCCCGCAAGCCGCAACTTGCGGAATGCGTGATTTGGAAGTTTGATTTTTCCAAGATTCTCATCCCATAACTTGCGAAATGCGGGATGCGGGAAGATTATGTGTGTGTAAGTTTGTCATCTGGCATTCAGCATCCCGTATCCCGTAAGTGCAGAATAGGTATTGCGGGAAAATATTTTATTTCGATGGTTTTGTTGTGTGTCTCTGCATCCTACAACTCGCAACTTGTGGGTTGCAGATTGCGGGGGAGATTGAATAAATTTTTTTGATGGTTTGTGATTCTGCATCCTGCATCCTGCATGTGCGAAATACGGGTTGCAGTACGGATAAATAAAATTTGAAATCTGTAATAATATCCTGCACCCCGCAGGATTAATCTTGATCGTTCATTTATCTTAATCCTATGGTCCTAACAGACTTGTGAATATATATATATATATATATATATATATATATATATATATATATATATTGGTATTTTTGTGATTTCTTTATCATTTTTACTGCTGTAAATTGCTTTGCTGTGTTGAATTTCCTTGCGTTTTTACCAATCGACGTCATCACTGTTCAGTTCGATTACATGTTAGTATTTGAGTCATTTTTTTCTTTCTAAATTCAAATTGCTTACTGTTGTTTTGGGTTAAATCAGTTTTAATTCTTGGTTTATGCATTTAATAGAATATTTCAACTCCAAGATGTCTCGAATTACCCAATGTAAGAACCTTCAGAGGGATATGCTGACTAAGGACCCGAATTTTGACATATTTTCTAATACTAGTGGCAGAGTTAGTGAAACCTACCAAGTAGATTGGTTTAATAGATATTCTATTTTAGATAACGATGATATTTTGGACATACAGAGTGACCAGCCCACCTACCAAAAAATTAGGGATTCCCGTATCCATTCCATTGCTGCTAGACCTACCATTCTCCCTTACAATGACACGGTTAAGTGGATTATTGAATACGCAAACCCGAAAGACCGCTCCTTCAATTGCAACACAGGGTTGCAATCCGCTAATTTCCGTCTTGAGACCTTCATCAAAGCTTATGCTATCAAGCCGACCAGACAACTCCTTAACACTGATTTCATCAAAGCCTCTAAGTCTAGATATAATTTTGATGAAATGATGAAGTTCTGGATGAGCAATCATGATAAGTTTTCTCAGAGGAAGGATGACCTTTACCCCGTTGATTGGTTTAGGGAACCCTACTCTTTGCTAGCATCTATGTTGTGCAAACTTTATGGTCTCCCCAATTTCTCCTATCTTAAAGCTGAATGGGCCCCAATATCTCATCATGTCCTAACCACGGGAGAATCCCTCCCATGGGATTCCATTCTTTCTCTAGAACTCAAGACAACCATCCAAGACTGTCAAAAGGCATATGCCAAGAAGAAACCCATGTTCTTCTTCTCATCCTTCATTGTTAATGTATTTTGTGCTGAGTTCCATTATCCCAATTTGGGATGGAACTGGATCTTACCAGCCCCACCTGTACATATTTACCATGCAAAATTATGGGATACCAACTATGTGGCCAGGTTCTATGAAATTTGTGAAAACTTCCTTGGTCGTATTCATTTTCTAATCTTTAAAAAGGAATCTCCAGTCTTCTCACCTGAAGCCAAGAATCTTATTGCTACCATGGGTGATTGGTACGTTGGAGAATATTTTGCATATATTAGAATCTGGGGCAACAATATTGCCCATATGTTGCCTAAAGTTGTACCTGAAAGGTTGGTTATTGAGGATATATCCTTCCAGATAGTGACTGAGGGAGTTTACAAGAAGCTCGCTGGGCCAAAAAGAAGAGTTTGGCCCAAGTTCCCTCAAAACCTTGGACCAATGAGCATACCAACTTCGACATGGGCTGCAGAATTTAGTGACCACATAGTTTCTCTGAAACTAGGTTTTTCCAACAAAAGGAAACATGACCCTAAGGGGTGGGTTGATGCTCATCTAAGGAAGAATCATTTCAAAGAAGGTTATACTCATGAAGAAGAACCATATGACTCTATTTACCAAGGAGTCAATACTTTTTTCTGAAGTTTTAGCGAGAGCCAAAAGCAAAGAGGAACAAAGTCAAATCTTATGTTACCAACAAGAAATAAGAGACAGGGTTCAGGCTTACAGAGAAATGGAATGGGACATTCAGGAAAAGATGAGGAAATACAAGGAAGAGAAGGAGGCCCAAGTAGCTAAAGATTCTTCAATGGCAACTAGCTCAACTGTGGATAAAGGTAAAGGTCCTATGGAGGATGTCCACAGGTACCTGTTGCTCAACAGGTCAAAACCTTGATACATACTGCTCAATAGTTTAAACAAAAGCTAACAAATACGACTTCTATGCTGGATACTCAGGAAGTTGCAACTACTCAGGTTGTTGCTGATAAATAGGTAGATGCTACAGTCACTCCAGCATATCATGATTAGGTGATGACTAAGCTAAATCCACTTTCAGGTCTGAAGGTTTAGGTTCCCTCCTCTCCATCTCATACCATAGATTTGACCAATTCTAATACTGAAGAAGGAGGAGCTTATCCTGTGCCTTTAATTAAAGAAGTTGATAATGGTAACAATTTGCAGGAATTTATGAATCTATTCAGTGGTAGTAACATAAAAATATTCCTCTGTTCCTGAAAAAACACAACCTTCTTTTGATTCTCATTCTTTTTCCTCAGCATTGCTCCTCTCATCGATTCAAACCCTATCTGATTTTCCTGTTGGATCAGCTTTATCACCTCCATTATCCCAGCTCTATCATGCTGCGGCATGCTTACCTACTTCTGTTACCCCTATCTCTGTACACCCACCTATGCCAAAATCTATTGCATTCCAAGTTCCTAAGATTCCACTGCACATTCCTTCTTTTTCTCTATCAACATCATCTGTTCTTGAGAAGGTTTCAGTACCTTCATCATCACTGCTAGTTGATACCATTCATGCTTTGTCCTTTGAAACCTCTATTCCAATAATCCCTTTGTCTTCTATAGCATCTATTGTCCAAAGTAGTTCTCTTCCTTTACTAACTGCTCCCATTACCATGCCTATAACTTCTTCTACCATTACTTAGACTTCTCCTTTGGTGTCCACAGGGATTGACACTTCTTCCACTGATGAGGTAAGAGAGGAGTTTAATGAAGATATTGTGATCTCTCTTGGAGATTATCATTGTAGAAAGTCTGATAAGGCAGTAGTTAGAAGAGCTAAGAAAAGAAGCATAGATCAAGGTGATGTAGATACATCTCTCTCTAATCAAGTAGTGTGGACTCAGCAGTCTGGTGATCCACAAGTGGATGCAATAGATACTGCTTCTGTTTTGGGAGCTTTCATAGGTGCAAATATCCATGCTATTAACTCTTTCAACAAGGCCTTTGATAAGTAAAAGGAAGAAATAATCAAACTGAAGGAAGAACTAGAACATACCAGAAAGGAACATGAGGCTCATGTTGTTGATTTAATGAATATATCTGAAGACAAGTGTAATGAGCTACAAGTGAAGAATACTTCTCTTCAGGATGAGATGTTAAGTGAGAAGACTACAAATGATGTCTTTGTGCAGAGAATAGGCTTGCTTGAGAAGCAATGTGAAGATGCAACTGCAAGTGCAACTTCATCTTCGTTCTCTAAGTTCTCACAAGAAGAATTTAAGGAATTAGCTCTCAAGACTAATCCAGAGCATTATGATTTAATTAGTGAATTGTTTACAACTCTGGATAGTATTTTTGTGACTAATATTGCTTTTGATAAGATGTTTGCTACTCTTGAAGATTAGGTAGACAGAAGGGAGAAAGATTCCAAAGCATATGATGAAGTTGTAGACTGGGAAAGATACATGAAAGATAAACTAGAAAACATCACCATTCTTAACATTTTTCAGCTGAAGAAAACCAGAACTATTTTACGTGCTTGGGAAGATCTGAATGAAACAATTGGTGAAGCTATTAAGAAGGCACATGATATTTGTGGGAGGAGGTGGTATGTTGCTGACAATTTAATGGATACTTTGTGTTTTCCCGTAATGGCCTCATCGAGAATGCATGCGCATCGAAACTCATGATTGAACAGGTTAAGCAATGACGAGATTAAGCAGAAAAGAAGATCCAGGGGTTAGTCATATTAGCATCGATGATGTGGATCAGTTAATAAAACAACCATTTTCTATTGAAGGGAAGATTCATATCTACATTCGTTTTTGGCATAAGTTAGCGAAGAATGAAATAGAGTATCACAAATGTGATGCCCAACTTGGACTTGAGTCCGCTAATTATCCCAACTTAGATGAGTTGTTGGAGATTTGGAAAATATGGAGATATTTTCTTGGGTATCAGTTTTGTTTAGGTTTTTAGATCCCATTTTGAAGGGAATTGATTCTTTTGTAATAATTATTTAAGGGGTAGACTTTAGATGCATTGGGGGAGTTTTGGAAGGGGAAGGATTGAAACAAGAGACTGAAGACACCTCTATGTACTTGAGGTTTATGTAATTTATTACAAATCTTAATTTAATATAGTATTGATATTTTCACATCTCTTGTTATTAGTTATATTAAATTTATTTAACATACCATGATTTTTCCTATTTCAGATGGATTGATGTCATTGTTAGTTATTTGTAATTGATAAATGCATATATTTATAACTTTGATTTCTCTATGTTATTGATTCATGCATTGACATGCATATTGTAGATTAGCATTGAATGATACAATCTTAAGTTACTGCCAGTTGATTTTTATTAATTTGTTGTAAGTTAAGTGATAAGTTAATAATCTCATTTACATTTCTGTTAATTGGATGAAAATAGTTGTCTGTCTTGCACCTTAGACTAATATTTAAATCAATTCAACATCCCTTTGAGTAGCTTAGATTTAGAACAGATTTTCCTTTAGAGTAAGATTTGAGTTTCTTTTCTTTGCATCACCCATCCCGTTTTCCAATTTGGGAAACATATCCTTTAAGGATCAAACCCACAAGAGCTAGGGGAGGCCAGTAATATCCATTGGAGATTACTACACTAAATAGGCCGGGGATAGGACTGTCCTTGCGCAGCACCTTTCGAAGCCCTTCAGTCTGGGTTTTCCCCCTTTGTTGTAAGTCTCAAACACCTTTTCAGCCACATACACAACTGAGGCTTCAACAGGGCCCTAATAGGATATATGTGAAAAGAGGATAAAGAGGAATGATAAATTTTCATTTGCAATCTCAGATTTGTTTTCTTAGTTTTCATGTTAATAATAATGTAAGGATGTACTAAAATTAATAAATCCATTATATCCTTGCTTGCAGAGTAATTACATTTTTGGAAAACTTGAATATATATATTTTTAATTTTAATATATAAGCCTTGAAAAAAGGCCCTAATCTAGCCTAAACTATCCTAGCCTCAGTTAATACCTTAATCTCACCTACTAAATCTTCATAGAAACTAAAATACATTAATATAACATATTCTACACTATTTACCTAAACCATTGACTTGTCCTAACTACCTTTCTCAAGCCAACAAACCTACTTAAATAAACCATACATTAGCCTAAATGACTCCATTATCTAGCCCACCTTACCAAACCTACCCAAGCCTATCATATCTAGCTTATCCACCCCTAGCTTAGCCTAGCCTACCCTCCACCCTCCACTATCTTATCCACCCTACCATGCCTAGACACTAAACGTTTATAGCCTAGACTATCTTGATATAACATAGTATACATTAACTTAAACCACATAAACTACTCTAACCCACCATGCCTTGGCCTAAATCATTCCAATTTAATACTTGTAGAATCTCTAGCTCATACAAATGTTTGCTTGTATCTAAACCCCAACTTGTTGTCTAACTTGTATCTAAACCCTAACTTGTATCATTGACCTTATAGAAGCCCTAGATTTTGTAAACCCTAGCTTGTATTCTAACTTTTATCTAAAATCTAACTCATATCATTGACCTTGTAGAGGCCCTAGATTCTACAAACCCTAGCTTGTATCTAAATGCTAACTTGTAGTCTAACTCCTGCCTCACACTATAAATATTAGATTGTAGGCTAGGCCATAGTTGTAAGAATCCCTAGGTTGACCACACGGGGGTGTCGCTGATGGGACGATATGATAACACATTCGTTCATATAGTGGGGTAAAAAATCAAAAAAATTCAAACCAATATATTGATGCTATATTCAGGGTAAAAGGGCTTATTTTTTATTATTATATAAATACCCAATATACTGGGACTTTTTTTATTAAAAAAATTGTCATGCCTTTGCCATATGCATTTTTTGGTTTTGGTGGGTTTGCAGTGTTGGAGGAGGGCATGTATAGGGTTTTTCTAGTTTTGATGGGTTTGCAGTGTTGCTGGGTTTGGAGCATAGGGAGTGGTAGAGTTAGCGCCAAATATATGATCGAGGCTTGTACTCTCGTGGTTTCTGGACAACCCTTTGAGGTCATTTATTATCCCCGTGCCAATACCTTTGAGTTCTATGTTAAATCCAAGTCTATGGATTCTGCACTCAGGATTCAATGGAGTCCCAGGATGCGGTTTAAGATGCCCTTTGAGATTGAGGATTCTTCAAGGATCAGTTGGTTTATGGGTACCGTTTCTTTTGTACAGTTTGCGAACCCGGTGCTTTTTCCTAATTCTCCTTGGTGCCTTCTTCAAGTGGGTTTCTAACTTTCTTTCTCTTTTTTACTTTTGTTCGGATTTGGGATCCTTTCTTTGCTTTGTTTTTCCTCTGTTTCTTGGGAACTTGAATGTATCAATTCCGCGACAGTTTTTATTGAAAAAGTGGGGGTTTTATCTTGTGCCACTTTACTTTGATAGGTATTTGTAAGTGAATATGATTCCACACCACACGGGAGTAATGAATTTTCATTGACTTTGGTTTGTGTCTTCATGGCATGTAGCTTTTGGAAAATCATGTCTTTTTGTCTTAAATCCTGTAGGAAATTCTTCTATCCAAGATTAGTTTGTTGAAATCACAGTATGCAGTTTCTCTACTGAGAATGGGTGTTGAGAAATCCATTCGAAGTTTCAGGTTTTGCTAAATTGTAGATTTCAAACTTAAAAATTTTATTCTCTGAATTTCGTTAAGCTGCCAGTAGGAAGGGGCTGTTCGCTACATGAGTAGACAACTACGCTTTTGGCTAGCACTAAGCAACATAGAATTAGTGTTAATATATTCTCATATATACTCTTTCAGATGTATGCGCCCAAATATCTAGTGGCGTATATGTGTGCATATACTACCGTTAATGGGCTGCAGCTTGGTGCTTATTGTTTACTACACTATTGGTATTTTGGTAATCATCAAGCACTGAGAAGCATAGCATTAAAGGAAATATATACACAATTGGATGCATATGCACATAGATCCAACAATGTATATCTATGCATATATTGTACTTCCAATAGTGTATATTTATGCATATATATGCACAAAGATCCAACATGTTATGAGAAACATTTAGTCGATCATTACAGTCTAGTCAGAATCTGTTTAAAATAATTAGCAAAGTACTTTCATTTATAGTCATTTTTTTGAGAAATGGACATTTTTTGTGGATGTATTAAGCTTAGATATTTGGGTAGGGTTTTTGTCAAGGTCTCAATTATGAGGTTTTTATGTGAATTTTTACAACATTTCTATATATGCAAAGGAATATTAGTACATGATGTAATTGGCCCTGAATTCTCCAATATGAAAGGATTTCTATCAACAATAGTGAAGCCATTCATGCTGCTCACAACAATTTTTCTAGACCATATCCCTTTGTCTTTGATGAACAAAAAGTGGTTAATAAAGAGGATGATGTATACCATTTCATAAGCTATTTACTAGTTGAAGACACTCTATATGAGTTACATGGGTTGAAAGGAAGGACCATTAGTCTTGGATAATATAATGGAGTCTGACATAGTTTGGAATGGTTAAAGAAAACATGGGCATGCTGTCCTGTCTAACCCTCATACAACAATCAAAATGAGTCCTAGGCACATTTCTTGATGACCTTAACATATGTTGATCCTCATAACAACCTAATTAATTGATATGTGATATTTCTGGTTAGTTCTAGTATTTGTTAGCCTCAAACAAAAATAAAATAAATATGTCCCAGCGTTCAAAAACCCATCAATCAACCAAATCCAAGTTTTAGTGTGTTTTGGGTACAATTTTGACAAGATGGTAAAGTGGATAAAACTCAGACCTAGGCACTTCTAAGAATGAGTATCAGTAGTAAACAATCGATATTTGGGAAATAAATCCATGTTGTTGGGCACGTACTAGGACCTAAAAGAAATTCTCAACCCTATTTGACCTCTAATCAACAATGATATAATTTTGGGCTAAATTTGAGGACAAACTTGTGCATCAAAAGGAAATTTTAGGAAATCTAAGTGCTTCTATGGACTATATCAGTAGCAAGAACCATTTCTTCTTGAATTTGGAAAACCTGTCAAACTCAAATCAAGCATTTTCATTTCACCATGCCCCTGATGCATTGTCCTGTGTGTGATGGGCTATGAGATTCTTCCATCTACAATTCTAGTATCTAACATGCTTTATATTTTCCAGTGGTATTTCCATCTATAGTATTGGTAAATCATTCCCTGTAATATATTTCGATTTTGATGACATCAAATGACTCTGCGAAAATTGTAGTTTATGGTTCTAACTTATAAACTTATATTTTGTGTATTGAATATTTTAATTTTGTGTGTGTGATCATCAGTGTTTATAGTTATCAAATTTTCTCTTACACTTTTCTTTTTGTGTGGTTGTTCTCATTGTTGTTCACTTGTACGTATATCATGTCTGAAGAAGGATTTGTGTACATTAATGTTCTATTAAGATTTACCTCAGTAATTAACATACATGTTGATAATTAGTAATTACCTTATAAGTTTTCCCTAGATAAAGTACAACCGCCTTGTATATGCGAGCTTCAACTACAAAATAAACCAAGAACTCTGTAATTCCTTCTTTACATAAGCGATAAACTATCTAAGTATTCATACAACATGTGTAATCAGGTTTGTCTGCATCCCGTTATTGTAAAATGGAAGTGTTATAGGTCATCAAGCTGTAAATTAATATTATAAATTTTTCCTTGGCAGTGTGCCATAATTTTATTTTCTCTTTGTTTCTTACAGCATTTCGTTATATGATCTCTGGTATAGGAGTCACTAAAGAATGACCACATTCTGACACCTGTAGAAGGAAGTGAAAAGGTACTTATCATTAAGCTATGTTAACATACTTTATTTCCAATATGTGAAAGGTAAAGTAGACTCTAGAGACTTCAATTACTTTTAATTGTCTACATTAATATAATTTCTATGGAGTAATTTACATAAGAGAAAAATCATTCAGTCATTTTCTCAAATTTTGCAATTGTACCACAATAATATATGCTTTCCTTTAGCTCTTGAAGGTACTGAACAATCACAACCAATGTCTTTGATGCCTACCGATGGTCAAGTTTTCATGGTTCATGAATACCCTGCCTTAGGACTCAGTCAGAGGTGAGTTTGCTTATTTCAGATTGTTTTACATGTCCTTCAATTTGGTTATTTAAGAGAATTTGGTATTCTTCGCAATTTCTAAATATACATTTCCAGATTGGAGTGCAAATTAACGATACATGTGAAATATTTTTTTTAGAGATGTCATTTGTGCTGCAGATGCATCTCTTCCTGTTCCTTTAGGATTCATGTAAAATTGTAAACAAGACAATATGGAGGACAGATCCAGTCAGTTATAAAATTTTTCAAACCCATTAAATAGATGTGGGTTGAACTTGCACTTGGAGTATCAGGGTTCCTCATACCATCCTGATTGCCAATACACTCGGTCTAATGTAATTGTAGAAAAGGAATACAAGCCATAATTGAGTTTGCAAGGAACAACCATGGATTATGGAACCTAGTTGGTTGGCATGGGGTTTGATGGTCTGCCTCAAGAGTGGCCTTCAAGTTATAATCACGTAGTAGGGTCACTTTTTGACAAGAACTTATATTCATGGGTAAGCACCTTTTATTTGTCAAGTATCCTATTCTGATAAAGCCACCTACAATTGATAGGACACTATATTTTTCAGTTCCATGTGTGCATCTCCCTAGTTTTGAAGAACAAGTTTTGATCGCTTACGATATTTGGTTAGCTATGGTTTTGTTTTTATAGAATAAGATGTTGAATGATGGTTATAAATTTAATGATAAAGAAACTATAATTGATGTTTATTCAACAGTTCTACCCTTAAGTCTTAATATTGTGAGTTGTTATAAAAAATACTCAGAAATGAATAGTCCATGACGAACAACCTTCTCTTTGGTAAATGCCAAAGAAAAATGATGATGGCCTCTTTTAACATTATGTAGAAATCATAGAAGTTGTAAACAATGGCTAATGACCATTGTAGATATGTTCACATACTTATGGGCTATTTCACAATTAGTAATTTTAAATTAAGATGTATGTAATGTCCATAATTTTGCATTGGGTCATAATTTCCAAATCACATTTTCCATATTCATGAAAGTTGTCAAATGGATGCTAAAAGTCAAATAATTGCTAAGGAGGAAAATCTCTAGTTTCCTAGGTTGGGGGTGGAAGCTTTGAGATTTGGAATAAGGGGGATAATAAATGATATTTATACATTATAAGGGGATAAATATTTAATAATGTATCTTACTAAATAAATACAAGAGAAAATGGAAGTGGCAATGGAGCATGAAGACACATGGAGACTATGGGGTCCACACTGGCTAGAATTCCTATGTTAAATGATATCTTTCTCTTGCAAATTTGAATATATGGCAATCCTAATGTTTTGGGATGGATAATTAGGTTAATATAATTGTCCATATACTTCATGGGTCGAATTTGGGACGGATTGTAACTTACATGGGAGAGGAAGAGCCAAATGGGAGTTTCATGGACACTTGGCTAGATTCCCCTTACATTTATGACATCTATGACACCAATTATGGAGATTCTATGACAGTTATGACACAATTCAGATATGAAGGATGACATACTGACATGTCAGGACTTAATAGAGCATCTTAGAGGTCGAATTCGGGAGTTGGAGAAGGCCAAGAGGCTCCTACTCAAATTTGGGAGAAGAGGGAAGGTGAAGAGAGAGGCCACATGGCATAGCATGAGCAGCCACACCAATTCGACTTGGATTTGGTTTATGGATGGATTTGTAACCTTATAATACCAATAATTTTTATAAAATACAGGGATCAGCCATGAGAAGAAGCTTTTGCTCATTTGTGAATTGTGAGAGCTAGTGGATGACTAGTTTTCTTGCTTAAGCCAATTTCAAGGGTGAAAGATTCCCATCCTAGTTGGTGTTTGGAAAGGCCACTCAGGTATTTCATGGAGATTTAATGGAGTCTTATTTGTAGGTGTAAGCTACATTAAATCATGTGGATTCTTCTATTGCAGCACTCTATCTCAACTATTTCCAGTTTTTACACCATATTCATGCCAATGGAGGGATTGCGCTTTGGGTGAGCTATTGATCTCTTTGGGGAAGATAATAATGCCAATTATATTATGTGCTGATTTATATGATTTGTATTTCATTTTCATAATACTCTCGGGTTGAAATGCCCAAAATAATTCATGTAAAAATGTTGAACAATGAAGAAATAGTGTCATTTCCGCACTATCTTGTTGTGAACCATTGTAATGCTGATGATTTAGAATTGGGAGAGCATTTAATTGTCCATTTCTGATTGTAATCAGTTAAATATGATCTTTTATTTATTCTCAGAAATTTTCAATTCGAAATTCCCAAGAGTTGTATGTCAAAATGACTTTTAATGAGCAAACAATGACCATTTCCACTCCATTTTGATATATTCCATGGTAATGCTTATTATTTAGAATGGATGAATGAATATATGATAAATGTATGATGTATGGACTGTAATTAATGTTTATTTCAATTCTTATGTTCATTACTTAAGCATTGGAATCCATTTTACTCATTTTTATTGCATTGGGAGAAGATTTGGTGCATTTTCCCCAAGGGTCGAAATTGTGACTTGGGAGTTGTTTTGGAAAGAGTCATAACAGCCGGTATAAATTGAAACATGATGCATATGAGACTTTGAAAAGGTCCCTTACACATACCTAGACTCTGTTCAGAAATTCAAGTGACTTTGGGATCATTTGTGAAACCATTTCCGACAATTACCCAGGGGGAATTGGAGCCCCAATTTGCTAGTAAAGACTCTTACTTTGAACAGAACATTAAACAAGTCTGAAGAAGTAATTGGGAGGTCAAAAAACATAAATTAGCATTATATTTAAGTTATATTATCATTTATTTACCTTCAGAGAAAATTTGGAAGCATTTGGGTCAATTTGGAGGTCTCGACATCAAAACTAGTTAAGAGCCAAAAGTTTGAAAAAATTGAAAAATTGGGCATTTTAATAAAGTTCCAAAAAGGGAACATTACAATGTAAGAATAAAATAATGTATTGTCCATAATAGATTCTTGGATTCTAATTATGTTCCTGAATGTTTTTTTTTCTTGCAGCAACAGTCTATGCCAATGTTTAGATCGACTTCAGCTTTAACTAGTGATTAAATATGCTCTTTTGAACAATTGGAGCAATCAATGGGCACACAAATGCATGAAACATATGAATACCATGTAGGATCTTCATGTATAGCTTCTTTAATGTGACAAAAGATCATTGGAAAATAAGTAGGTGCAATATTATCCTGTTTTGTACAATTTGTCTAGAGCATACTCTGAAGTCTAAATGCCTTGTTCAGATTTTGATAATCAATAGAAAGTGATTATCGAAAAAAATATGTTTCATAAGATTGCATTTATTTGGCTATGATCAAGTGAAATGAATGTGATTAATTTTTATGATTTGTCTTATTGGACTAAGTATATATGAAATTTCAGTTTCAATTTAAAAATGTAAATTAGACGTGAGAGGAATTTTGAGATATTTAAATAGTATTTTCGACAGAATAGTGCAGATAGATGGATAGAATAAGCCTAGAAAAAGAATGAATTGTTTAATTTATGTTTTGAAGTGATAAACCTACTATACCAGTGGCATGCCAGAGTATTTTCTTGGTGAAATCCATCTCAAACAAAAACCTATCAGAAACCCCATCCTAGAATGCATTTCTTGAATCTGGGTAATTAATGTGTTACGAGAGAAACCCACTAAATTTTATGTCAAACCTATCCATTTCTTGAATAAATACCATCCTATATTTCCTGCTTTTCTCTAAAAATATTTATTTATTTTTATAAAATCAAACACTGATGAAAACCCTAAACCTAAACCTTGTTCATCAAATACTAGTGCCCATTGCAGTCATTTCCTCTCATATAATTTGGAGTTTGTCTGAAGCTGTTGCTCAAGAGTCAAGACTCTGCTACCAAGTTGAAGATATCTTTGTTTGGGTTTAGAAAGTCTTCAAAACTTGGCAGGGATTTGCAGTATCCTTGTGTTGAATATGGTACTCCTGAGCTTGAGGAGATTAGATTGTTTAATGTGAAATTCAAGGTGGTGGATGTATTGATGGTGTTTCTTTTCATTAGAACTAACTCTAGGGATGTCAAGAGAGATGACAACAGTCATGGGTTTCATAAAAAAATTGGAGGATTTTGATGATGGATAACAATGTGAAAATATGGATAGAGATAAGAAGAGGCAAGGAGATTGTTAAGAAGTATGTAAAGAAGATCAAGCTTATGTATGTTATGATTTAAGAGAGGTGTCATGAAAAAAATAGGTCCAGATATCTGGGGAAACTCAATTAGAAATGAATGAGGGAAGATATATGGGTTCCAGAAGAAGTGAGAACCAGATCTTATTATGAAATCAGAGGTAAATATGAAACCCTTATGAAAAATGATTGCATTGATTTGGGAATTGGAGAGCTAGAAAAGGAAATCTCCTATCTTACACAAAAACTAGCAGAATTGAAATTGTAAAATGCCTGTGAGACACCATCCCAGGTAATTGGTATTCAACACAAATCTAGTGACAAAAAAACACCAATGAGTTCTCAAATGGCATTCATTTAACACACAAGCATTATCTGATGCCATATTTTCTCCATTATTGTCATTGGCACTTGATATGCCTCCTTTATTCGAGACTTCTACAATTTTCTTGGTTTCATCTTCAACTCAAGTTCTTGCCCTTTTTACAAAATGAAAATGTTCATCAAATTTAAGCTTCCTTTCCTTGATTTGTGTCCTTTTCTTTCAATGATCTACTCTAGATAATACTTCAAGAAAATTTTCTTCTTCCGTGCAAATATTTATCTTTATTTGATTATCTGATCTCTCTGGTAGAGTTGATAACCCTGAATTATGTTTCTTGAAGAGCTTTCTTTTCTTCTTTAGAATGGAATTTTGATGCAAACAAGTGTTAGGAACTACCATAACTTCATTGTCTTTATTCACAAATGTAGAAAGCACATGATCCTTGACATTGGGAACATAATTTTCATGAATATTTTCAAAATCATTTTCACCCTTCAAATTTTCTTTATAGTTTGAAACCTGAATGCTCTCTTCAGTGTTTCCATGTTTAAAATGTTAAATTTTCATATGCTTAGCTAATACATCAGTATTTCATTTAATTTTCATAACAAAATCATATAAACAAGATCACTGAAAGAAATAGTATCACAATAACAACACAGATTCATCCTGGGAAAACCCTAAAGGGAAAAACCCAGCAAAAGCTTCCTCAATATAGATGCCCCAAAAGATAAAAGATAAAACCAACACGGAGATCAAAGCCTGATCCTCCTCCTTCTCCAGCTACTCTTCTCTTCTCCACTAATGCGCTACACAAGTGAGAGTGTGTGCTTCAAATGAGGAGCGCCAAACCTCTATTTATATTCATCCGTTCACTTTAATTATTCATTCCGACATGGAGGCTCGAGTTAATAATTGTAGGATCGAGTTACACATGTAGGCTCAAGTAACCACACTGGGGTGCTAATGACCCACCTTTACAATTAGAGGGGACTACCTCATGACTCTTATTAGTTCTTCCGATTAGAAGCATCGGGGTACAAAGTAATACAAGTGGTTCTACCGGTAGGACCATCGAGGACCACAAAAGATACATATAGAATATTCTTTGAAGTTACAATATATCAACACTCCCCCTTAACGAGAAGGGCATTCTACAACAACATCAAAAACAAAAATAATAGGAGAGAGAGAGAGAACATCATCAACATCATCAAGGTAACACATCTATAAATCATTGGAATCTTTTCAACATCATGTAGTCTTCATCTTCAATCTTTAGTCTTCAACAACACTTTGAATGTCTTGATTAGCAACAAATTCTTTATCATTTTGACCTTTCGAACATCATCATCATCATCATCATATTCAGATCTTTCAATCAACAATATCAGTAACATCATCATCTCATTTTGACCTTTTGTGAACAAAATCATCATCATCATCATATTCTGATATTTCGATCAATAATATCAGCAACATCATCATCAACACTTTGACCTTTTGAACAACAACATCATCATCATCATATTCTGATTTTACAATCAGCAATATCAGCAACATCATCATCAGTAATTTTACTTTTCGATCAGCAACAACATCTTCAACATATTCTGATCTTACGATTAGTAATATCAGCAACATCATCATCAACACTTTGAATTTTCGATCAGCAACAACATCTTCAACAATTTGACCTTTCGATCAACAACAAATTCAGCACTTTGACCTTTTGATCAGCAACAACATCTTCATCAAAGCATCATCATCATCATCATACTCTGATATTTTGATCAAAAACATCATCATCATCACACTCTGATATTTCAATCAGAAACATCATCATCAAAACGTCATCATCATCATCATACTCTGATCTTTCGATAAAAAACATCATCATCAACATACTCTGATCTTTCGATCAGGAATATCATCATCAAAACATCATCATCATCACACTCTGATCTTTCGATTAGAAACATCATCATCATCATACTCTGATCTTTCGATCAGAAACATCATCATCATCATACTTTGATCTTTTGATCAGAAATATCATCATCAAAACATCATCATCATCACACTTTGATATTTCGATCAGAAACATCATCATCATCATACTCAGATCTTTCGATCAGAAACATCATTATCATCATACTCTGATCTTTCGATCAGAAACATCATCATCATCATACTATGATATTTCAATCAGAAACATCATCATCACATTCTCGACAATTGAAGTCACCGGATTGATTACGGGATAATCAGTCCCTATCACTTTAGGACTAAGTCCAAGGATGATGCAATCCTACCACCATCTAGATGATCGAAGTCATCGGATCCATTCTGAACCGAGGTTCATGGATGATACAATCCTACCACCATATCGATGACTGAAGTCACCGGATCCATTCTAAACCGAGGTTCATGGATGATACAATCCTACCACCATCTCGATGACCGAAGTCACCGGATCCATTCTGAACCGAAGTTCATGGATGATACAATCCCACCACCATCTCGATGACCAAAGTCACTAGATCCATTCTGAACCAAAGTTCACAGATGATATAATCCTACCAGATTCTCAAGTACCAAAGTCACCGGATCCATTCTGAACCGAAGTTCATGGATGATACAATCCTACCACCATCTCGATGACCGAAGTCACCGGATCCATTCTGAACCGAAGTTCACGGATGATACAATCCTACCACATTCTTGATGATTGAAGTCACTAGATCCATTCTGAACCGAGGTTCAAGGATGATACAATCCTGCCACCTTCTCAATGACTGAAGTTCACTGGATCCGTTTTGAACCGTAGTTCAAGGATGATACAATCCTGCCACCTTCTCGATCACTGAAGTTCATCGGATCCGTTCTGAACCAAATTTCAAGGATGATACAATCCTGCTACATTCTCGAGGACCGAAGTCACTGGATACATTATGGACATATGTCTCGGGATGATACAATCCCTCTTCATTCTCGAGGACCGAGGTCATCGGATCACTTTAGGGCAAGTGCCCAAGGATGATACAATCCCACTGCAACATCACTACTCCCCCTTTCGGGGAAGGTATTTTTGAACCACACCAAGCTTGTCTCGAAAGTGTTCAAAATTTGCTTGGGACAGAGGTTTCATCAAGACATCAGCAACCTGTTCATCAGTACTCACATACTGGAGCTTTATGGCTCCTTTTTGTATCATATCTCAAATGTAGAAATACCTTATTTCTATGTGCTTTGATCTATCGTGGAACACAGGGTTCTCTGTCATCTTTATACAACTTTGGTTGTCACATAGAATCATGGTAGTGTCCAACTCTAGGTTGAATAAACCTGACAACAGCTTTCGAAGCCATATGGCTTCACAACTAGTAGAGAAAGCTGCTATATATTCTGCTTCGGCAGTGCTTAGAGCAACACTGGATTGCTTTCTACTAAACCATGAAATCATAGCAGATCCCAGACTATAACATCCACCTGATGTACTTTTTCTGTCTGAGATACTTCTGGCCCAATCTGCATCTGTATATCCATACAATCTGTACTCATGGCTACTATCATCGTATAGACCAAAGTCTATAGTCCCTTTCAAATATCTCATCACATGTTTTGCAGCTACCAATTGAACCTGTCTAGGTTGTACTAGATATTGACTTAAGGTGTACACAACAAAACAAATGTATGGTCTGGTATTTGTTAAGTACATCAATGACCCAATGATATGTCTGTAAGGAGTTACATCCACTAACTCTGATGCTTCATCAGTTAACAAATTTAGGTTGGAATCCATGGGAGTGGCCAAGGCTTTGCATTCCAACATATTGAATCTTTTCAATATCTCTACTTCATACTTTCCCTGGTTGAGAAAGATTCCTTATGAATTTTTTCATACTTCCAGACCTAGGAAATAATGCATTAACCCAAGGTCTTTCATCTCAAATTCTTCTGCTAGTTTCTTCTTTCTTTCCTTAATCTGTTTCTCATTCCCTGTCAAGAATAAGTCATCCACATATAGTAACAGGATGGCAAGTTCATCTTTTACAACCTTGAGGTAAAGGTTAGGATTAGCTTTACTCTTGGTAAATCCCATGCTTGACAGGAAACCATCTATCCTTTCATACCAAGCTCGAGGAGCTTTTTTAAGACCATACAAGGCCTTCTTCAACTTGCATACGTGTGTAGGTCTATCTTCAACTTCAAATCCTTGTGGTAGTTCTATGTATACTTCTTCTTCGATCACACCATTTAGAAAATCTATTTTCACATCCATCTGGTGTAAATCCCACTTCATCATGGATGCGAGTGCCATGATAGTTCTAATCGAAGTATACCGTGCTACTGGAGCAAATGTCTCTTCATAATCAATTCCCTCTTTCTGAGAGAACCCTCTGGCCACAACTCTTGCTTTATATTTCTTGATACTTCCGTCAGCTGCATGCTTTACTTTGAATATCCATTTGGAGGATACTATACTCTTTCCTCCTGGTTTGGGAACTATATCCCATACATCATTCTTTATTATTGACTGGTATTCTTCAGTCATTGCTTCTACCCATTCTTTCTTCTGAACCGCTTCTTCATAGTTTGTAGGTTCTTGATCTACAAGATCACACAAAAAGGATACATAGTTGGATAAAGTCTTTGTTTTCTTTCTTTCCCTTATGGAACCTTCAGGGGCTCCATATCTTTCTGCTTCTCATATGATTTCTCTTGTCCAAGCAGTCTTTCTCTTCCTTGATATTTCCATCATAGGAGGTTCTTGTGGTTCTGCTATGTCATGTTCTTCAGGAGCTTCATCTTTAGGGATACAAGTAGATTCTTTATTTCTGGAAGGTGTCTCTTCTTCATACACTTCTTCATGTTGGCATTTCCTGGATCTCTTGAGGGCTGCCTCTTCATCAAATGTCACATCTCGACTGATCTCCATGTGATGGAATCCAAGAATGTAGATTCTAAATGCTTTGGATACCTCACAATATCCAACAAATATCCCCTTCTTTCCAGAAGGGTCTAATTTGGTTCTTTTCTCTTTTGGTATATGAATATATACTGGACAACCAAGTATATTGAGGTGACTTACCTCAAGCTTCTTTCCCGTGAATATCACTTCTGGAGTCTTGAACCCAAGAGCACTATGAGATATTCTATTCTATACATACATAGTAGTTCTTGCCGCTTCTGCCCATAGATGCATTGGAAGATCTTGATCATAAATCATTGTCTTCACTGCCTCGATGATGGTTTTGTTCTTTCTTTATGCAACCCCTTTCCCTCTTGATTCCAGAATCTTTGCAAAAGGCTTCAAACTCTTTTGAGGTAAACTCTCCACCATTGTCTTATTGGAGTGTCTTTATTTTCTTGTCTGGGAGATTCTCAATCAAGGCTTTGAACTCCTTGAATTTTTCAAACACTTCACTCTTTTCTTTCAAGAAGTATATCCAAGTATTTCTTGAAAAATCATCAATAAATGTGGTATAATATTCAAATCCACTTAAGGATGTAGAAGACAATGGACCACATACATCTGAATGAATCAATTCCAATGTACCTTTTGTCTTTGTTTCACTTTTCGAAAATGGATTCTTGATGTTCTTTACCTTCGCACATCCTTTGCAAATTCCTTCATGCTTGATATTGATGTCTAGTAATCCCGTTACTACTTTGTTCACATGAGGTAGAGCCTTGTAATTAATGTGGGCAAGCCTTCTGTTCCATAGTTCACTAGGGTCAGTGGACTCACGCACAAGGGTTGTTTCTGAGTGCCCCTTTAGTTTATACAAGCCTCCTTCTTCTTCACCAATAATGATTGCGTCTTCAATATTCTTTCCTTTGGGACATATGAGTACTTGGCCATCTATGAAAGCAACTCTGAAACCTTTCTTATCTAAGGCTGAGATAGAACATAAATTATTCTTTAGACCAGGTACATATAATACATCCTTCATCTTTATGGGATTACCTGAATCAAGTTTGTAGCTTGCTTCACCAAATCCTTTGATCGGATATTGATAGTCATCTCCTAGGGATACTTTCTGAGGATACCTCTTTTCTTCAAGTTAGGACAGAGTTTTATTTTGTCCCTTCATGTGCTTTGAAGCACCACTATCAATAAGCCGGGTGTCTTCTCCTGGAGTCACAGATATAGAGAGTGCAGAGAATAGCACATACTCTTCTGCCTCTTCTTCTCTTGCTTATTTTCTTGGAGGTATTTTGTAGAAATTCAGGCCTGCAGTAGATTAATTTCACTCACAGCAATTAACAATTGATCATGCAAATTATCAACAATGGAGACTGAATATGGAGCTGTAACACAAAATTATATTTACCTGAGTGTACAATAGCCAACCCTGTAATAACATAGGCTGCTGAATATATAGAATACATGAGCAAATCGAATGCATAAGGAAGCATCCAAATCTAGCATAAAGCAGGCTTACCCAAAATAGGCAAATCCCCCATAGGTGTAAAAAGCTGATCCCAAATCTATCAAGGACCCCACGAATTAGCAAGGGCGCATGGGAAAGCTAAAGAGTGGTCAAATGGAATCTCATACATGCTTTTTCATGGAGGAAAGAGTGGAGGATGAAAGGGGAATAAAACAGGTTCACCTCACCTAGTCTAGCTTTCCTTATGTGCTTTAAAAACTGGAAAAGCATTCAACAAAGCAGAAAAAGCAGAAGGGTGCCTAGGAGGCCAGGAATAAAGCAGATTTGATTCCCAGGACTTTCCAAAGCGCTCCATGAGTCAATAATGGCAAGTTTGACCTCTATGGATAGGCAATTGACAACTTGCACATGGTGGGACTCATGGACTAGGAAAATAGGACAAAATAAATGAAATAATGTCTAAGTGGGTAAATACTATGGGTTGATTATTCTAACATATTTCTTCTTCTTCTTCTTCATCTTATGCTAGATGAGCATGATGTCTTTTGTTGTTGTTGATCCTCTTTCTATATTCTTGCTTCTTTATAGGACAATTTCGGGCAATGTGTCCTATATTATTACAATGAAAACATTCAAAATCAGAATAGTCTCTAATGGGAGGATTTTCTCTTACCTTTTGGATTCTTCTCGGAGGATGAGACTCGAAATTTATTCTCTTGAAATTAGATTGGCCTCTTCTTCTTTTGGTGTGAGTGGATAGGGCTTGATCATCTGCCTTTAGTAAGGCTTCTCTATTTTCCACTCTAGTCTCCTCTTGAATGCAGTCTTCCCATATAATATCAAACTTCATGCTTTCTTTTCTAGCACACATCATCTGAAAGAAGGACTCCCAGGGTCTAGTGAGACCATTGAGAGCAGTCATAACCATTTCATCTTCATCGAGCTTATCTCCAATAGCTTCTAGTTGCTCTTTGATCTGAGAAACCCTTGAGAAGTAGTCTTGGATGGATTCTCCATGACTCATCTTGGTGCTCTTCAGTTGAGCTCTTAGATTCATCTTTCTGTTAATGTTTCTTCCCTCAAACATTCTGGCTAGGGAATCAAACATTTCTTTTGGAGTCTTCTTGGATGACACTTGAGGAATCAAGTGATCCTTGATGGAGTCAGCAATAATCCTTTGTGCCCTAATCATATCCTTTTTGTGCTTCTCCTTGGCTTCAGCTTCTTCAGGTTCTACAACTTCTTATTTGACATACTTATCAAGATCATTCTCTTGGAAAATGAGACCAATCCTGTATTTCCATGCTCGGAAATTCTCTATGCCTTCTAGCTTGTCCTCAAGCTTAGTGATTGGGGTCATCTTGTCAGAAAATCACAAAAATTTAAATTTTTGCAAAATGAGAAACTAACCTTACCAGGAGATGCGCTTGAATGAGATGAGTTGACTAGTGTGCTTGGATTTGGAAGACTTCATCTCTTCACCTTTCAAATCATACTTGCAATATTCAACTTATGCAGCTTTCTGGTTCAATAGTTTTCTAGTGCAGCTATCAAACTAGGGTTTGACTTTTTCGGAGACTCACACATCTAAAATATTTGATTCCAGGCTCAAAAGATGCACTTTGGGAGGGTGCAACTTTCTATGCAAGCAGTTTTCCCAAACTCAATTTTTTTTCTCGAAACCCTAATTCTTTCGGGGAGAGAGAGAGGGCTATTTCACCTTGTGAAAACAGTCCTATTCAGGCTAGCTCTGATACCATGTTAAATTTTCATATGCTTAGCTAATAAATTAGTATTTCATTTCATTTTCATAACAAAAGCATATAAACAGGATCACTGAAAGAAATAGTATCACAAGAACAGCATAGATTTATCCTGGAAAAACCCTAAAGGGAAAAACCCAGCAAAAGCTTCCTCAATATAGATGCCCCAAAAGATAAAAGATAAAACCAACAAGGAGATCAAATCCTGATCCTCCTCCTTCTCCAGCTACTCTTCTCTTCTCCACTAATGCGCTACACAAGTGAGAGTGTGTGCTTCAAATGAGGAGATCCACACCTCTATTTATATTCATCCGTTCACTTTAATTATTCATTCTAACATGTAGGCTCAAGTTAATCATGTAGGCTTGAGTTACACATGTAGGCTCAAGTAACCACACTGGGGTGCTAATGACCCACCTTACAATTAGAGGGGACTACCTCATGACTCTTATTAGTTCTTCCGATTAGAAGCATCGGGGTACAAAGTAATACAAGTGGTTCTCCCAGTAGGACCATCGGGGACCACAAAAGATACATATAGAATATTCTTAGAAGTTACAATATTTCAACATAAAAGATTCAAAATTGCTGACAATGTTATTTGTCATTGTTTTTCTACGATCTAGAAACTCACTTTAAAGCACTAATCGAGAACCTATAATTTATTTTTCCATGCTTTGCCTTTTTTGACCAACTGCTTTTCACTCATGGTCTACTATGAAATAATGCCTGTATCTGGTGATTGTATCCTAATTTCTTAAAGATAAGAAGAAAAATTCAAAATATTGTCTCCATCATTATGAATATTGCTTTCACTCTCTAATGAACTTTTAAAGTCTCTCTTTGTTGTCTTCAACTCTGTCTCAGTTATTAAAGATACTGCACCAGAAACATCAGACCTCCAATGGTTCTCAAAATGGCTTGTAGGCACTGCACCAGCAACATCATACCTCAAATGGTCCTCAAAATGGCTTGTAGGATTCTTTATCTTTAGTATGGGCCTCATACTGTCGTATTTAGATGTTGATAATGAGCTGTGCTTTTTAATCCCAACTTGAACTGAATTAAGCATCTTCATGTCTTTCTTATTGGATGATATCAGGGATGTAGCATGATTTTTCTTATTCTCACCTAGACCATGTTTCTTTTTCCAGTTTTCCTGCCTATGTACTTCCCTCTTAATATCGTGTTTCTTGGAAAAGGCATCATAATGCATTTGATTAGATGTATATTTTTGCATTTTCAACATTTCCTCAGACTCATCACTTGCTTCTTGGATTTTATCATTTTTTGTAAACTGTACTTTCTCTGCATAATCCTTTAAGCTTTCATCAATACATGATCTGGATTTCCCATCATCAATATGAGAAATTGAAGTTAGGAAATGGTGACCTAGTGGAGGTGTCCAGTGATGAAGAGGGGTTCAGAGGGGCCTGGTTCTGTGCATGACTTGTAAACAAATAGGGGCAGGGTACTTGGTGGAGTACAGAGACCTTGTGAACGATGAGGATGCCACAAAAAAATTGAGGCAGTGAGTAGATGAGCTTCACATAAGGCCAAGCCCTCCGGAGCAGAGTAAAGATCAGTTTATTATGTATGAGGATGTTAATGCTTATGAGAATGATGGGTGTGGTCACGAAGGTCCTTAACAATCATGAGTATATGATATAATTCTTTCATACAAAAGAAGAGATGATATTTAATCATGCCAAACTGCGCCCCCATCTCGAATTCATAGATAACAGATGGGTTGAAGCTTCCAAGGTATGCACATTACTTCTCTTCTTTCACTTCATGGGAATTGATAATGTTTTTTTAATGAATGATGAGATTTTTTCCCTTGGCTTAGTCCTCAAATGGATAAAGTGCTTTTAAGTTTGTTGTTTTCCCATTGTTTTCTGATTTTTCTGTAATGTTTATTTCTTATTTCTTCCACTATCTAGGATACCCTATTCATGTCGAAAGTTTTTTTTTGTTGAACACATTAGGTCCAAGTATCCTATTCTAGGCTGGCATACTTTTAGGTTTGTTCGTGGACTTCTAAGTGGATTTTACTGTGTTGGGACCTCTGTCAATCATGATGCTGAGGTTCAAATGTTTTCCTTTATAACAACTATTACTGGTAATATAGTGAGTGTTATAGATAGGATATTTTTCCTGAGTTGTGAATATTAGACAAGGAAGCAGTCAAGGGGCGGCTTAAGGCTGAGTTTAATGATTGTCACAATGCTTTATTTGTCATCTTAAATTCCCTAGAGACCTTAAAGTTCTTGAGAACACTAAATGAGGAATTTTTACTTTGATTAGAAGTGCAAGTGTTCTAGAATGGCTGAGCATGCTCCAGTTTTATTGATATTATATTACATTCCCTAGTTATTCTAGCTAATAACCAACATTAATGGGCATTGATTATATTCTGCTCTGAATTCCTCTTCTTTCTCCTTGGTTGATTCGCTTTTAAATTGATAGAGTTAGGGATAAATGGATGCCTCATACATTTTAGATGCCCATGTTCTAATGTGGCTTGGGTGATATGCATAAGTATCAAGGCTGACAAGTAATATCCTACTCTTCCAATGATGTGGAGTTTTCTTGAAACTAGTCACTTTGTGGTGCTAGGCATGTATATGGATACAATCTCTTGAAAAAAAATGTAAATCCGTTGGTCAAATTATAGAAATAAGGCACATCTTAGTTAAAAAGTATTCAACTCAATGGAACCAAAGATAATCACTTTTTGCAATGTGTAGAATTCATGTCTGAACAAGCATTTTCTATGACATCTCAGAAGAAAGTAAAATTGACGAATACCCAAGTTGGATAGTTGGGCCTTCTGACGTAAGGTACAAATTATTGTTGATTGTTAGAATACCAAAAAACATTTACATCATTGAAACATGAGTCCAAGTTCCAATTTTATTTGGGAAGATATCAAATGCTATTTGATGTGTTATGATCAATTCAGATTCTTATAACAATATACAAATTTTCATGCTATAGACCATATGCCACAAGCTTCATTTTTGAGCTAAAATATGCAACCATTTTGCAGTACCATGTTAATGCTATGAAGTACTAATACAACATTCACTAAGCATTTAGTTCCAACTTAGATGACTTGGTCTTCGAACAGTAATTGTTGATGAGATATGGGTTCTGTCCTAATATCGCCAAAATAATTCCAATCTTTTCTTTTCTCAAAATTTCATAATCAAAAAAGGATTTTGAATAAATTGAATCCATTTATATATTAAAAATACAAATTCAAAAACTAAAAATTATATAATAAAAAAATTATTTAAACTACTTTTCATCCTAAGTATGGGAATATAATTTTTGTTTCATTGGAAATGTGAAAATATATATCCATGTAGTTTGAATTTTTTTTAAATTTTTTTCTAGAAAAATAAGAGGTATTTAAGTTATATAATTAATTTTATGTATTTGAACTTTAAGTAGGCTAGAAGTATTTAAAATGTATATTTTAAATAGCACAAGGTAAAAATATGTATATATAAATATCACAAGGTAGAAATATAAATGGGTATAATAAATGTAAATGAAAAAATGGATACATGCAATATATAGTGAAAATAGGGTTTTTTTTTAAATTGGGAAGGCATATTGGGAGGGGGTTAAAAAATGATTTTGGGAGGTATTTTCCAATATTTTTTGAAAATAAGGGTATTCTTTCACATGCCACGAATGAACATGCTATAGCACACTTTCACTAAGTGAAGACCCATGGTTGACCAATCACTTTAAAATATCAAATGAAATGCCATTGACCAATATCTAACATCAAACATTCTTAAATAGTCAATATCTTATATGCCCTACCATGCCTAGACACTAAACATTTATAGACTAGACTATCTTGATATAATGTAGTCTACATTAACTTAAACCACGTAACCTACTATAACTCATCATACCTTGGCCTAAACCACTCTAATTTAGTACTCATAGAATCCCTAGCTTGTAGAAACCCTATCTTGTAGAATCCCTAACCTGTACAAACCTTTTCTTGTATCTAAACCCTAGATTGTAGTCTAACTTTTATATAAACCCTATCTCATATCATTGACCTTGTAGAATAGCCATCTTTTGCAAACCCTAGCTTGTAGTATCTAAAACATAACTTGTATCATTGACCTTGTAGAAGCTCTAGCTTCTGCAAACCCTAGCTTGTATCTAAATGCTTGGCTATAGTCTAACTCCTACTTTGCAATGTCAACCTTAGATTATAGCCTAAGCCATAGTTGTTAGAAGCCCTAGGTTGACTAATTAATTTAAAATATCAAATGAAATGTCACCATTGACCAATATCTACTATCAAACATTCTCAAAGAGTCACTATCTTATCTACCCTACCATGCCTACACTAAAAATTTATAGCTTAGACTACCTTGATATAACATAGTCTACATTAATTTAAACCACATAACCTACTCTAACCCACCATACATTGGCATAAACCACTCTAATTTAATACTTGTAGAAGCCCTATCTTGTAGAAACCCTAGCTTATAGAATCCCTAGATCATACAAACCTTAGCTTATATCCAAACCCTAGCTTGTATTTAAACCCTGGCTTGTAGTCTAGCTTGTATTTAAACACTAACTCGTACCATTAACCTTGTAGATGCCTTAGCTCCTACAAACCCTAGATTGTAGTATAACTCCTACTTTTCACTATAAACTAATGTGTACAACTTTTGACAATATGCATCCATGGAAGTCTTTGTGCAATTAAAGTGAAGATATAAATGGCATATATAGTAAAATTCTTGAATTTAATATATAGGCATACAAAATTTCTAATGGAATAATTCATTCACATGAAAAAATATTCAACGATCCATGCTCTTGAAATATCTTAATGATCACATATAAATTTTAGTTCCCATTATTGACCTCTTGGATGATTTGTAAGATGCCAAGTTCTTCTTGATATTAAATTTTCACTTAGAAGCTAGATCACCAAATTTAAAAGAAGGAGGTGAATTATTCATAAAACTAGATGTTGAACATATGAATGCCATTGTGAGATTTTGGTAATGTCTTTTTCTATTTGCAATGTTTCCTCCACTTTTGATTAAGACCTTTAGAGGAATACGTTGAGAATACATTGTAACTATCCCATAAACCCTAATTTGTAGCCACAATAAACTAGCCCAATAACATGACATGCACATTTGCAGTTTCCAAAGCAACCATGAAAAATTGTTAAAGAAACAATACCTTAGGTAAATTCTTAAATGCTTGTCAAGTTACAAAGGATGGAATGATAACAATGTACATAAATGGTATAGTATAAGCATTGTCAACCCAGGATTAAAACAAGGATTTCCAATGTCTTTAAACATGTGCTACAAGAATATTTATGTCAAGACAATCAATAAGCTTTTGCAACTAGAAATTTTCTGAAATCACACCAAAAGTTCCCTTGGTATTTCATTCTCACATGAAACATTAAATATATATCTTTAACATATTTTATTTCATGCACCCATAACAAATTATCAAAGTGTCCTTGAATGGCCTTGGAGTTCCAGGCGATATTGAGAATAGAACAAAAAATGTGACTTGATCGCAAAGATATCGATTCTTATGGATTCAAGATGATGGGTTTCAGCTGGGTAACACCCTCTACCATGAATCAATTGCATGGAAATGCTCCTATTGCACCATCTCAGGAACTAGTGTTTTACTCAGTGAAGGCCATGCCAATTTTGCAAAATGGCCAAATTCATGCATGGGAGCTGGCATAACCTAGTTACACTGCTCTACTTGGGTTTTCTTCAACCGTAGAAAATTATCAAGGTGTCCTTGAATGACCCTTGGTTTCAATGAAAAAAGGGCCATAGAAGCAAAATTGTGACTTTGGTCATGAATCCGTCAATTCCAATGGATTCAAGATGTTGGGTTTCAATTAGGGGAAACAGCTACCATGACTAAGTTTCCCAAAAAACAGTCCTATTGTACCATCTTTGAAACTAGGGTTTTTCTTACTGAAGGCCATGCCAATTTTGCAAAAGGGGTTCAATTTTGAAATGAACACTCTTGGGTGACTACAGCCAATGTGAACACATACAAAGTGGATAGATCCGTGCGTGAGAGCTAAAGAAACCCAGTTATGATGCCCGATAGTGAATTCTCAAGATGTCCCTAAATGGCCCAAGGTTGCTAGGAGAAAAGAGCCATAGAACCAAAATCATGACTCTAGTTGTAAATACCTTAATTCTGATGGATTCAATATGTTAGGTTTCATCTTGGGGACCCACCTTATCATGAATCAATTTCTCAGAAATAGTCCTACTGCACGATCTTTGTAACTATGGTTTTGCTTAGAGAAGGCCATGCCAATTTTGCACAAGGGAGTCAATTTTCAATAGAATTCTCCTGGGTGAATGTGGCTAGCATGAACAAATACAAAATGACTATATGCATGTGTTGGAGCTAACAGAACTTAGTTACATTACCCAATTTTGGTTTTGTGCACCTGTAGCAGATTCTCAAGGTGTCCTTGAATGACCCCGGGGTTCTAGGCAAAAACATGCATAGAACCAAAACCATGACATTTGTCACAAAGTCATTGATTCCAATGATTCAATATGTTGGGTTTCATCTTGGGAACCCCCCCTACCATGACTCAATTTTCTAGAAATGTTCCTATTGCACCATCTCCGAAACCAGGGTTTTGCTTAGTGAAGGCCATGCGAATTTTGCACAGGGGGGTCAATTTTCAATTGAATGCTCCTAGTGACCGTGGACAACATGAACACAACCATAATGGACATATACATACATCAAAGCAAAAATACCGTGATTACGCTGCTCGATTTGGGGTTCATGCACCTATAGCGAATTCTCAAGGTGTCCTTGAATGGCTCTAGGGTGCCAGGAAAAACCAGACACAAAATCAAAAATGTGACTCCAGTTGTGAAGCCATCAATTTTTATGTATTCATGATGATGGATTTCAGCTGGGTTACCCCTCCTTTTGTAACTCAATTACTTGGAAACGATCCTATTGCACCATCTCTAGAACTAGGGTTTTACTTAGTGAAGGCCATGTCAGTTTTAAAGAAGGGGGTCAATTTTCAATAGAACCCTCCCAGACAACCATGGGAAGTGTGAACACACCCAAAATGGCCAAAAGCATGAATGGTATATGAATGGACCAAGTTACGTTTCTTGGTTTGGGTTTCATGCACCCATACTAAATTCTCAATGTGTCCTTGAATGCCCCTGGGGTGCCAAGGGAAAAGGGCCATAGAACCAAAACCATGACTTTGGTCATGAAGCTGTCGATTCTAATGGGTTCAAGATGTCAGGTTTTAGCTAGTATACCCCCTTACCATGATCCTATTGCGCCATCTCCAGAACTTGGGCTTTGCTTAGTGAAGACCATGCCGATTTTGTGCATGGGGTTCAATTTTGAATCGAAAGCCCTTGGGAGACTGTGGAAAGTGTGAACACATCCACAATGTCTAGATGCATGCATGGGATATGATGAAACTTGGTTATGATGTCTAGTTGGGGTTTCGTGCACCCATAGAAAATTCTTAAGGTGATCTTGAATGACCTCGAAGTGCCAGGAAAAAGGGACATAGATGCAAAATCATGACTTCAGTCATCAAGATATTGATTTTTATGGATTCAGGATGCTATGTTTAAACTGGAGGACCCCCCTACTATCACTCAATTTCTAAAAAAATGGTCCTATTACACAATCTCCAGAACTAAGGTTATGCTTAGTGAAGGCCATGCCAATTTTGCAGAAGGGGATCAATTTTGAATCAAATTCTCTTGGGTGATCATGGCCATAATGAGAGCACCCACAATGTCCATATGCATGTGTGGAAGTTTATAGAACCCAATTACAATGGTCGGTTTGGGTTTCGTACCCATAGCAAATTCTCAAGGTGTCCTTGAATGACCTTGGGGTGCTAGTCGAAATGGGCCACATAAAAAAAAATATGACTTCAACCATGAATCCATTGATTTTGATGGATTGGAGATGTCAGTTTAATCTAGGGGACTCCCTCTTTCATGACTCAATTTCTTGGAAATGATCCTTTTGCACAATCTCCAAAACTAGGGTTTTTCTCAGTGAGGGTCATGTAAGTTTTGCACAAAGGGGTCAATTTTGAATTGAATGGTCACAAGTGATAATGGACAACATGAAAACATCCACAATTCCTAGATGCATGTGTGGGAGCAGACAAAACTTGGTTATGATTACTGGTTTGGGTTTCATGCACTTGTAGAAAATTCAAGTGAAAAGGACCATAGAACCAAAACCATGAATATGATCACAAAGACGTGAATTTTTATGGATTTGAGATGCTTGGTTTCAGATGGGGGTTTCCCCCACCATAAATTCATTTCCAAAAAAAATCCTACTGCACCATCTCTCGAACTAGGGTTTTATTTAGTGAAGGCCATGCCAATTTTTCACAAGGGGTTCACTTTTGAATTAAACACTCCCAAGTGACCGTGGCTAGTTTTAACACATCCAAAATGGATAAATCCATGCATGGGAGCTGACAGAACCTAGTTACACTGCCATATTTTGGTTTTACGTACCTATAGAAAATTCTCAAGGTGTCCCTGAATGGCCTCGAGGTTGTAGGTGAAAACAGGCATAGAACCAAAACCTTGACTCTAATCATGAACTTGTCGATTTCGATGGATTTGGAATATTGGGTTTTAGTTGGGGAACCTCCCCTATCATGACTCAATTTCCCCCCTATCATGACTTAATTTCCTAAAAATGTTCATATTGCACCATATCCGGAACTAGGGTTTTGCTCAAGGAAGGCCATGCCAATTTTGCATAACGAGGTTAATTTTGAATTGAATTCCCTTAAGTGATTGTGGCCAGCATGAAAACATACAAAGTGGATAGATGCATGCATGAGAAATGACAAAACCCGGTTACACTGCCCGGTTTGGGTTTCGTACACCCATAGCAAATTCTCAAGGTGACCCTGAATGGCCCCTAGGTGCCATGGAAAAAGGGACATAGAACCAAAAACATGACTCTAGCTATGAAGAATTCAATTTTGATGGATTCGGGATGTTGGTTTTCATTTGGGGAACCCCCATACCATGATCCAATTTCCCTAAAACGGTTGTATTGTATCATCTCCGGAACTAGGGTTTTGCTTAGTGAAAGGCCATGGTAATTTTTCACAAGGGGCTCAATTTTGAATCGAACGCTCCTAGGAAACTGTGGAAAATATGAACACATCCATAATGGCTAGATGCATGGTTGAGAGCTAAAAAAACCTAGTTCCAACACCTAGTTTGGGTTTTTTGCAACCGTAGCAAATTCTCAAGGTGTCCCTAAATGACCGTTGGGTGCTAGGAAAAAGGGACATAGAACCAAAATTGTGACTCTAATCATGAAGTTTTAGATTCCAATGGATTCAATAGGTCGAGTTCCATCTGGGGGATCCCTCCTACCATGAATCAATTTCTTGGAAATGCTCATACTGCACCATATTTGGAACTAGGATTTTGCTTAGTGAAGTCCATGCCAATTTTGCACAAGGGGTCAATTTTCAATTGAACACTCCCGGGAAACCATGGTTAGTGTAAACACATCCAATGGATAGATTCATGCGTGGGATATGAGAGAACCTGGTTAAATTGCTCGGTTTGGGTTTTGTTCACTTGTAGCAAATTATGAAGGTGTCCCTGAATGACCCTAGGGTGTTAGGAAAAAATGGTAATAGAATAAAAACCATGACTCTGATCATGAAGTCATTAATTTTGATGGATTTGATATTATAGGATTCAGTAAGGGTCCCACCTACCATGACTAAATTTCCTAGAAATGGTCCTATTGCACCATCTCTAGAACTAGGATTTTACTCAGTGAAGGCCATGTCAATTTTACACAAGAGGGTCAAATTTCAATAGAACGCTCTTAGGATACCATGACCATCATGAACACACCCACAATGGACAAATGCATGCATGGTATCTAACAGAACCCCATATTGCTGCCCTATTTGGGTTTCGTGCACCCATAGGAAATTCTCAAATTTTCCTTGAATGACCCAGGGGTGACATACAAAAAGGGCCATAAACCAAAAAATGCAACTCTGGTCATGAATCCATTGATTCCGATGGATTCAATATTCTAGTTTCTAGCTAGGGGACTCCCCCTACCATGAATCAATTACCCCGAAATGGTCCTACTGCACCATCTTTGAAACTAGGTTTTTGCTTAGTGAAGGCCATGCCAATTTTTCACAAGGGATTAAATTTTGAATTGAAAGCTCCTCATGAGAGACCATGTCTAGCATGAAAACATCCAAAATTTCCATATGCATACATGGGAGCTAACGAAACCCAGTTATGCTGACCAGTTTGGACTTCATGCACTTTATAAAATTCTTAAGGTGCCCCTGAATGGTCTCAGGGTTCCAGGCAAAAAGGGCCATAGAACCATTCATAGTAGAGTCCATGGAATTTGAATCCTAAATACATTAATATCTAGGGTACAAACACTTTTAAGAGTTTATGAATTGGGATTTTATAATACCAAGTAACCTTCCATTTGGTTACCATGGTATTTTAGTACCAAATAAGGATGAAGAATAAAGAATGTGCATTGACTACTTGAGAGAACACCTTTAATATGAAGAAAGGTTTGTACATGAATGGTTAGTAATATTTTTTTGTTTGATTACTGCATTGATTACTTTTATGTTCTTAAATGGACCTCAATTACTGATGTCACAAGAGTCCTTTGAATTAGTAATTGATGCTAGTAGGTATGTTATGGTAGTAGTGCTAATGCACAGAGGGGAGACTGATTTGCTATCATTTAGAGCTAATCCATGGATTAGAATTGGAATAACCTTGATTCAAGAATTTAATAAGAAAACATATGCCTTGGTTCAAGAATTAAATAAGTGGAAGCACCCCCAAGGTTAATGACAGTTTTGGTGTTGGGAAGAATGTGGCTAACTTTCAAAGGTACGCATATATGCCCAATATGCAAGAAGAAGTGGCTAGGTATATAAAAGGTTGTATTTTATGATGTACTATATAGGTTATTAATACCTCATTATCATATCAATGGACTTCTTAAAGGAATTATCAAGGACAATCAGAGGGAATGACCAATTGTATTTCACAATAGACATAAGTTAGTAAGGTGTGCATTCTTATGGATTGTAAAAGGACCATGAATGGATTAGAAGTTTCCAAGCTTGTTATTTATGACTAGATTAGGTTCTATATGAATATATTAGGTCTCTCATTATATATCATGTATCTAGTTATAGATTATGTTTCTAGATTGATTAGGATTCTATATTAGGTTTCTAGGGTTGCAAGTCTACATTAGTTTTTTGGGGGCTAGATTGGTTGTGTCTGGATTTTAGGGATATATTAGGGTCTATAAGCTATATTAGGTTCTATATGACTATATTATGTCTCTAGGGATATATTAGGTCTCTAGGGAAAAGTTAGGATTCTAGATCAGGTCTCGAGGGTTCCATGTCTACATTAGGATTTCCATATATATATTGGGTTTGTTTGGTTTCCAGGGATAGATTAGGGTCTATAAGATAGATTAGGTTCTATATGGATAGATTAGATATATAGGGACTCATCAGGTATCTAGAGAAATATTAGGATTCTATATAGGTCTCCAAGGTTCCAGGTCTACATTGGGATTTCCAATGCTAGATTGTTTTGTCTAGTTTCTAGTTCTAAACTAGGGTCTATAAGCCAGACTAGTTCTCCAGGGATAGATTAGGTATCCAAGGATACATTATGTTTTTATGTACATGTATTAATGATTATTATTGAAAAATTTATAATGAAAAATACTTAGTACATAAATATACATTCTCTATCAACGATGGCCTACATCCCTTATATAGATGATGGAATGCATCTCAAGCACTCTTAGCATACATAAGTAGAGTCTCATGGTAAATAAACCAAATAATCAACTCGAACACCCATAGTAAATTAGGATTTGTAAGTCTAGGGTGTGGTCTAGAACTTTCCTCATGCATGGACAACATAGCACTAAATGCAATGTGCATGGTTCCTACGATCAAATCCCATGTCTCAACTCCGAGGTTCGATGGCTCAACAACATCATCCAACCGAATAACACTCTGATAAGGAGTGAGAAATATTTGAGGAGGTGGTGGTGCAATAGTGGGGTCTCTACAATCCCTAATACACTCATAAATTTATCCCCTCCCGATGCCATAAAATGACGATTGTGTATTGGTGTAATCAGGATGCATGTGAAGCATAAACTCTACATGCACTTGATTGTCAAAGTACGATGAGATCTTGTCATGGTAGGGTAATATGCACAATGCTCTAATAAACCTATCATAAATGTGAGGCAAAGTGGCCTCAAGCCTAAACTCTCGCATTCAGAGCAGTTTTCCAAGAGAATGACTAAGAGGGGATGTCAAACAAAGTGCACTTGAAATCCTTTCCTCTTGTTGTGACTTTCATAGCCTACCATTTGTTAGGACCCAATGCTTAGACCTCCTCCTCTGGAAATAATTTTTCCATATGTCACTAAGAGGCCTTTCCTTCTCGTAGACCCCTAACAATCCATCAACCACATCGATCATCATGTTGATCAATTGTCTAGATGGGAAACCAGGATGCATGGCCCCTATCTATGTGCACAACCAATCACGTTGCGATGTGATATCCTCAATCACGATCCTAATGATATCATCATCCCAAGGAGTTCAAGAAACAAGATCAACACCTAATAAATAGATTAAAAAATACCAACCAAAATATTAAACACTGACAACCTAGGTAGTGGGGTGCCTATGAAAGTAGAAACAAACAATAATTAATAATTGAGTTACATGTTATAGAATAATTCAGTTCTTTATGTAACTCAATAAAAACAAAACTATATGTAAATAGTTCACATATGAATACGATAACAACATGGGGGGGCGGGTTGCCACAAAACCAAATCCTCTTGATGGATGTGATTTACAGAGGGAAGAATCCCACTCTTGAGAACTACCTGCATTAAATAATGAAGATAAACCATATATATGTTATCCTTTGATTATAATAAACGTTATAAGAAAACTCTACCTATAAATGGATTTCCTGACCAATATATGTTCTTAATAACATAACATAATGTAGTATAACATAATGTAATGTTTAACGTTACATTATAAAAAACAAAATAAAAATAAAAAATACATGTCGACTCATAAAATAAAATAATATATGTCTGCTCATAAAATAAAAATTATGAAAATTAATTTAAAAAATCCATGGCCATTTAGAAAATTAAAAAATTAAAACTTAAATCGAAATATATCAAGCAAGAGAGAGATCAATTTCCTTGAGTTTAATATTAAAAAAAATTACACTCAAGAAATTGGATCCCTCTCAGTGCTTGATAGATTTAGGTTTAAGATGGATCTATGCTGGTTTATTTTCAACAAAAGTTTGGAATACATGTACAATAAAAATAACTAATATTACAATTTTTTTGTTAAAATTACTAAAATAATTTTAATCAATACATATAATTGATTTTTGGGGGTTTTGAACAAATTTCACAAACCCCCCCCTAAAAATCACTTTCAATCAATGCATAGAAGAACTATTTTTTTAGGGTTTTGAACAAATTTTTCATTAAAATTACTAAAAAAAACACTTTCAATCAATGCATAGAAGAAATAATTTTGGGGGGTTTTGATTTTCCTACCTCTGGGTGTGGAGGCCATGGTAACAAGAAGTGGTGGTTGGTGGTTAGTTGGAGTCCCTAGTCAAATTGACATAAGACGAGGTCTGTCATTTTTTTGTTTTTTTATACTGTTACAAGTCAATATCTTGACCGAGATTTATAAAGCTCGATTAAGCATAATAACTCAATCAATATTTCAAATTTGATGGGTTCCTACTAAGCCATGTCCTTTCATTTTGGAATTTTCATCCTCATAATATATTTATTGATATTTTAAGCTTGATTGTGCATGTTACCTTGACTGAGCTCAGGTTCTCTATCAAGGGTTTAATAAACCCTTGATCGAGCTTCATACCTCGATAAAGTTCTTCTCAAACCCTCGATCAAGCTTTACAAATATTGATCGTGGGATGACGAATATCTCGATCGAGATCATTTTTCAACATAATCATGCCCTCTACTTGCCAAAAAGTAATACCCATATTCATGGGAACACCCTCTAGCGTCCTTGCTTCCTCTCTCCTTATCCTAAATGATATCTCTCAACTTCCCTTTCCCCTCTCTCTTCCCCTCTTTCTCTATGGCTCACCCCTCCCCACATCTTTGTCTCTCCATCCCCCCCGCTTGTCCTCATGTCTCCTATTCACACTTTCTATCCCTCCCTTTCTATATATTTACTTCACTCTATTACCATCTCTCCTTCCCTTCCCATTGCTCTTGCTCCCTCCCTCACTATATTTCCCTTACCCCGTCTTTTATTCTTTCTCTCTCTCATCACCCTTAACTCCATCCATTGCTCTCTCTCTCTCTCTCCCACAATGTAACGAACATAAAATAAAATAATAATTAAATAATTAAGTTAACTAAGAAAGGTTATGAAATGAGGTGTCTCCTCATTTCAAATGCCCAAGCCATATTTAAGGCGGGGCCACCATTATAACATATCATCTTTTACCCTATATTCCGTTTATCTATTGTTATGGCTTATTTAATGTTCCAAATATTTTGGTAATATTATTTGTGTGAGCGAACTATTGTTCAGCTCATTTGGTATCAGAGCCATCCCTTTCTCAGGCTTGTGCTCACTCTGGCTTTTAGCCAAAATTTCAGATTTTATTTGAGTAAATTCAGAGTTTCTCCGTACACTTGGTATTTGACCAGTCTTGGCTTCTAGCCATGTTCAGATTTCAAATTGACAAAAAAAATAAAAATAAAAGAAAGCAAAAAGAAAAAAAGAAAAAGNAAACAAAAATTGAAAAAAAAAAGTAAAAACAAAAAAACTAAAAGAACGAGGAAAAACAAAAAAAAAAGGGAAAAAAAAAAGTTAAAAAAGAAAATATAAAAGTAAAAAGAAAAAAAAAGAGAGGGTAAAAGTGGGTTTGAATATAAAAGTGTATAATAAATACTATTAAAAGCAAGTGAGATTTGAACTTAGGTGGGGAAGGTAACACTCATTCCTCCCAACCACACAATCTACTAGAATTTTATAAAACTTAAGGGAAACAAAAAATCTAAAAGTACATAATAATTGCTACTAAGAAACAAGTAAGATTTGAACTTAGGTGGGAAAGGTAACAATCATTCCTCCCAACCACCCAATCTACAAGAAGTATTTATCAACCTTAAAAAAAATAAATATTAATATTGTTATTATTATAATTACTTAATAATTGTATTAAGTACAATTATTAAATTACAACAGCAAAGCAAAACAAAACAATTTTTTTTTTTAATAAAAGTCAAATATTATATATAATAATAAAATATTATTATTATATTATAATATTTATTTTTAAAAACATAAAAAAAAACTATATACAAATATTATATAGTTTATATAAAAAACAATAATAATATTAATTAAATAATTAATATTTATTATTAAAAAAAAAGGACAGTATCAAAAAAAGAAAAGAAGGATCTTCTATCATCGAAGACGTGAAAGAAAAGAAGACAAGAATTCAAGTCTTTATATCGTCAAAGAAACAAAATCCAAGTAAGACTCATCAAGAAATCGATAGCCATCTATCACTAAAAAATTTAGAGATCATGGAATCTGGTTTGCGACTACAAATAGAGAAATTAGAAGCCAAGTTAAAGCGTTATCGAAGAGACAATGAATAATTATGAGACACAAATACAAACTCAGGAGTAATAATTAAAATACATGAGATGCAAAAAGAGCTCAAGGAACAAAAAATTTCCGACCAAAAAAATCATATAGCAAAATTGTCTACCCAAATTGAGAAATTAAAAGACGAAAACGATTTTAATCAGAGATTGAAAAATCAAGATATAAAGGAAGAAATAAATGATTACGAAGCGGAAATAAAATGGTTGAACAAAATCGTTAGCAACAAGGATGAAGAACTAACGTAGATACGACATAAATTAGAAAATCAAGAATTAGTGATCGACCATTATCGACAACATATCAAAGTTCTTCAACAACAAAATGATGACTCTAAAAAGACTCATAAGTCAGAGATTGCAAAAAGTAATAAAACACTATCCAATAATTCCAAAGAAATTTTTAGATTAAGGAATCATAACAAAACACTAGTCAGGAAAATTAAGAAGTTGAAAAATAGTTGAAAGACAGAACAATCTACGGAAGACATTGAAGGGAAACTTCTAGACAAGCAGGAAGAAAATAGTTGCATCAGAAGTCATAAAAAAGATCTTAAGGAACAACTTAAGAAGTTTGAAGATGATAGAAAAATGCAAGTAGAAGTGATTAAGAAGTTTCAAAATGATTACGTGCAGTTGGAAAACAAGTTGGAAAAAATACAGAAGGAAACCTTAAAACCTCAAGGGACGAAAATACAACTTCCAACTCAGATCAATGCTCACAAGATGGCACTCATAAAATAAAATGACATTGTGAAAAGTCCTTATCGACACCCCAACCATCCTAAAAAGTGGGAACTATCGAAAGCTAATGGTACCAATGTGACCAAAGCTCCTAACGATAGATCAGTATGTAATGCCAACAATCCACAACAAATCAATTTGGGATGGATTCATTCATCCACATATCATAAGTTATGCTCCACTCTTATCAGTTCATATCAACATGTTTCGTCAGCTACAATACTACAAAAAAAAGAGGCGGGAACATTATGAAGGCTTTGAGGACAAAGCCTTTCTAAGAGAGTGGCAATGTAACGAACATAAAATAAAATAATAATTAAATAATTAAGTTAACTAAGTTAGGTTATGAAATGAGGTGTCTCCTCATTTCAAATTCCCAAGCCATATTTAAGGTAGGGCCACCATTGTAACATATCATCTTTTATCCTATCATCAGTTTATATATTGTTATGGCTTATTTAATATTCCAAATCTTTTGGTAATATTATTTGTGTGAGTGAACTATTGTTCAGCTCATTCCTCTCTCCTTCTCCTAAATGATATCTCTCAACTTCCCTCCCCCTCTTTCTCTAGGGCTAACCCCTCCCCACATCTCCGTCTCTCCATCCCCCTCGCTTGTCATCATGTCTCCTATTCACACTTTCTATCTCTCCCTTTCTATATATTTACATCACTCTATTACCATCTCTCCGTCCCTTCCCATTGCTCTTGCTCCCTCCCTCACTATATTTCCCTTACCCCGTCTTTTATTCTTTCTCTCTCTCATCACCCTTAACTCCATCCATTGCTCTCTCACTCTCTCTCCCATAATTTCACTTGATGTGATTTTAGTTATATGGACCCTTAATTTCTTTATACAAGAGAAATATTTAATATTTCTGTATATTGGTTTAGGTTCTTATGGATACACATGAATATATGTTTTTTTCTCAAAATTTGAATATTTTATGTATTTTTTGGTCGACTAGTTTTTTTTTTCCAGTTTTGGTCCAGTTCATATTTTTGGGTTTGATCAATTTGATGGATGGTATGGTTTCTATAATATTAAACATGCCCATTTATCTCCCTCCCGCCATTTCTCATAGGTTCTTCACTCAATGAAACTACCCATAATTCCTTCGTTCATGGGATTTTAAACTGTACCTCTGATTTTTCTATATATTGATAAATACCTACCAAAATACTTTTGTGAATCCCCCATCCCAATACATATTTACTATTTAAAACCCCTATTTTTACTAGATAACCCTTTTTGCACCCCCAATACCTATAACCCTCCCATACCCTACTCCCTCCCCCCCAATACCTACAATATATTGACCTTATTTTTCATAATTTAAAAACCCCACTTTATGAATGAATGTGATAATATATTGGTAAACAAGGTGAATCCCCTATTCGATTTCCTAGTATATCCCTCCCACAATATCTCCATCCATCCCTCCCACCCTACCAGTTATATATCTCACTCTCCCAATCTATCCCTACTATGCTACCTTCCCTCTCTCTCTACTAACATCTACATTTGTATGTGTGTGTGTGTGTAATCCATCCTCTGTATCCCTTTGTACCTAACACCCCGCTTCTCTAACCCCTTAAATCTCTCTCTCTCTTTAAAAAAATACCCCTCTCTCC
>LPNX010361010.1:182653-209823 GCA_001517045.1 Pseudotsuga menziesii | reverse complement strand
CCCCTTCCTACACCCCATACTCCAACCCCCCCCTCTCTTTCTCATACTCTTCCTACCCTTAACCCCCACTCTGTCTTTGAATCTCCTAATCCCCCTCCCACCTACCACAAACCATGCTCTGATCTCTCTCTCTTTCTCTCTCTCACCACAACCACCGTCACTCCTCACCTATACCTCCACTTCTCTCTAACCTCCCTACTCCCAAAACCCATAACCCTGTTAATCTATACCTCTTTTTTTTCCCCAATCCTCTTCATCTACCCTACCCCTAATCACAACCCCAAATCTCTCTCTCTCTCTCTCTCCTACTCCCCCCCCTACAACTAACTCTTCCCTCTTTTCCCTCTCTCTCACTCCNCCCCCCCCCCCCAACTCTCTCTCTCTCTCCCCTACACCTCCACCTAATCCACAACCATCTCTCTTTCTCCCCTAACACCCCCGCTCCCACCCTCTCTCTCACTCTCAATACCCCTTAAACTCCTTATCTCTCCATAATCCCCATTACATCAAACTATCATCCACATTTTCTACTCCCTATACCTCTCCTCCACATTATCCCCGTTTTGTTGGGTTGATATTAACTCGGTCATAGACAAAGATAACCAACTTTGGTTATTGTTGTTATAGACCCATGTTAATGGGAGATCTACTCATGGAATTCTTGTGATGTAAGCCTATAAAGAGGCCGATTATACTCCATTATAATATGAGCATGTGTTTGGGACTTTCATTGATGGTCGAGGGTACCCGTGCCAGTAGAGCCACACTCGACCATGCCTTGGTTGGATTTGTCCAAGAGGCATAATGAAGATGTTTTGTTGGTTTTACTTGGTTAAGGGGTTTCCAGGATAAATCACAGTGTCTATATGTGCATGATGTTATGGTTTTCTTTATTCTCTATATTTCGATTGTGTATAATAATGTTTGTTTCATCTTAGAACCAACATTTGGTATTAGATCTAGGCACACACTCACTCTCTAATGAGAGTAGTTGTATCAAGACCAGGTTACCTATATCTACATGGTAGAATGTATCTTAAATTGTTGTTATGTAGGATTGGCTGAAGAAAGTTTTTGTTTTCATTCTCCTAGATTTGCATGGTCATAGTGTGAATTGGTGTGGTTGGATCCATTGGTGTGATGGGTTGACCTGAGAAGAAACAAAAATGCTAGGTATGAGGTATGCTAAAGAAATATGGAGTGAGGGTATACAAATATATGTCCAAAGGAATATTGGAGCATGTATGCTTCTGGGTACGCTTAGGATAGTACTAGATCAATGAATAAATGAACGGTTTGAGAAAAGGGGGTTCGCGTTTTGGTTTGTATAGTGTTTTTTCAGCGATTGAAATGTGGCATGAAGTAAGTGATTTGAAGAGATGGAGCGAGATAGAGGGAAAGGGATGGATCATAGATAAGGAGAGAGAGAGAGGGATGGATGGAGATATAGGGAAAGGTAGGGAGAGAGAGAGTTAGAGAGGGAGGGATAGATAAGGATGGATAGGGAGACATTTTTAGGGAGGGGTAGAGAGACAAAAGGGGGAAAGGAGAGAGGGAGAGAGGGGGGGGGGCAACAGAGTGAGGGGAGAGAGAGATAGTGTTGTAAATGTATGGAGAGAGAGAGAGAGAGAGAGAGAGAGAGAGAGAGCATGTTGGAGTTTATAACATGATTTGCAAATTATGTGTTTGATTTGTAGTTTCAAATCACGTATGCATTTTGTAACTACAAATTGCATGTACATTTCTTTCTCCCCATCTTGCATGTCAATTGACCTGTCAGGATTGAGCCCCTCCAAACTTAGTGCTAAGGATCGTGCATGTGTTTTATTTTTTCAAATCGATTGTGGGTTTTGAAAAACTGCAATTGCATGTCTAAAAGATCCCACAACTTCCTGTAAATTCCTTAAAGTCAACCAAAGACAACCATGATGCACTAATGTCAATGCATGCCTAAATAATGGTAACCATGGTATAATATAGTCAAATTTAGTTTAAAGTCATCAATGCATAAACAAGAGTTGACTATGGGTTAAAGTCAACTATGGATTAAATTAATCCATATACAAATAATGGTCATCCATATTTTAACCATGGTTAACCAAAGTCAACCATGACAAGCCAAGGTCTAGCATAACTAACCAGATTCAACGACGGTTAATCTAAGTCAACCATAAGATGTGGTCAACCATGGTTAAGCATAGTTAATTAAAGTTAGTCATAATCAACCATGATGCAATCAAAGTCAACCATAGTCAATCATGAAGCAACCATAGTCAACCATGGTTAACTATAGTCAATCATAGTTAATCATAGTCAAGCATGATCATGCACTAAAGTCAACCATTTCCATAGTCAACCATGATGCACTAACTTCAAACAGGATACATTAAAGTCAACCATAATAAACTATGTTCAAACTTGGATCCACGATACTAAAAAATGTTTAACCATGATTGAACATGGTCAAGAATGATTGGCCATGTTTTACTATGTTTGACCTTGGTTAACTAAACTCTACCTTTTATGAAACCATCGTTCTTAAAAATATCTAACCATAGTAAAAATATCTCAATCATAATCTAGTATGGTTAATCACATTTAACAAAAGTCAAATATGATTAATTGTAATGGATCATTCTCAACCACTATTAAATATATTTAACCATAATCAACCATTATAAACCATGATTTCAAACTCTTCATTTATGTAATGTATTTAATATAAATCAATTAGTTCATGCTTATATTTTTATTATTATAATATGAAAATAAAATAAATTAATATTCACAATAATAAAAATAAAAGTGCTAATTTTTAATATTAATTTTATATAAAATAATATACATTTTTCTTATTTCTTTATTTATCTAAATGTATTTAAAATGTAAGGAATATTGATTTATCTTAATTTTTATTATTTCCTATTTATTTATTTATTATTAGTCTATTTATTATAAGTTTAAGACTTTTCGGTGATTTTTTTTTCTTCCAAAATTTGAATTTTGAAGTGTCCAAATCATGTTTTTGAGTGCATAAATAGATTTAGCATCCTCAAATACCCTAAATGCACCAATAAATTTAACAACTATCATATGTTTTTTTTTCAAAAATTAATCTAAAAATTTAAAAAAAATAAAAATGTTGAAAACTTCTAACAATTAGACTACTACTTATTATTATTTTATATTTATATTTTTTATAATTATTTATAAATTATTTAATATAATTTAATTTTTATAATAATATAATATTATAATTGATGAAGAATGTTGTAACAACATTAGTGAAATTAACAAGTTAAAACACACTTCAAAAAAAATATGGTAAATGAGTTTTTTTTACCAAGTTGACTTACTAGGCTGAGGGAAGATTCAACCAAGTTATTGGAAGAAAACTAGCTTCCTTAGCCGACATGCTAACATTTGTTCCTTCTTGCTTACGCAGGTTAAGTTAGAGCTGGACATGTGTTGGGGAAAGGCCATCATCATTTCCATAGCAAGACTAGAGAGACGCACTTAACTTCTAGCATTTTGTCATTAACATGTATATGGATATTTATAAATGTTTTTATATAGCATCCACAAGATAATGTAAATACCTTTAGTGTTTGCTGCAGGTTCTACAAACCTCAATAATATAGAGAATTCATACATTATTGTTTGCAACTTTAATGGACAAGCCTAAAAGTAATTTTTACAACTCTTGGACACACTGTAAAGGCTATTGGAAATGAAGGATAAACGTTGCATATTAAAGTTCTTAAATCAAAATTTTAGGAACAACGCATGGATAGATGTACATCGTAATCCAAAAATATCGCCACCTCAACTTACAACTTATTAATTAGTTTGAAGGACTCTTGAAAATTTTATGGAACCTCCTTGAGGGTTGTTTCATTATGTTATTTCTTTTTTCCTCAATCGTGTTCATCCAGGCTAAGATTTGGTTCGTAACCACTGCTTTAGTTGGGGCTGATCTTCCCTTACCATAGTATACTCTAATCCAACATTACCTTACATGGCGAGGAATACTCGAATCCGTGATCGGACTCCATGCACTGACCAACGAGGTATGTGTGAATGTTTGAGAAAAATTGAAGAAGCTTGAACTTTAAAATTTTTATCAATTAATTTTATCACATATGTTTCTCATAGATTAGCCACATATAATCTCATAAATATATCAGTCACGTAAATATACGAGTCACATATAAATCTCATCAATATATCAGTGACATAAATCAATCACCAATGAGAAACAAGATATACCCTGGGAAAACCCTTCAAACATGGAGGATGAAAAACCCAACAATTCTTTGAGTATGATAGATATGATTTGCATAGAATGGTTTACAACACATAAGCAGATTGCTCGATAAGTGATATCACCTCAGTAGTAGAGAAAATATTCGCTCATACAACTATGTCACACACTTGCAAAGTTCTTAGCACTTTATTAACAAGTTTTAATACAATTTCCATGCCATGGATACAACACCAATGCACTCTGAACAATTCAAATATGCTAAGTAGATCAATCTATTAGCACCATTTCTGGTTAGCAGTTTGAGAGGGGCAGACATTACAAGAAATAAGGTAGGGTGTGAAAAGTTTCATAATATGACCAAAGGTATGCCATAATGTGCTTGGAGAATGAGGAAGGGGCTATTTCCAAAGTTTAATTTTGGTTTAAAGACTTAGCAATAGGTTTGAATCAAAATCCGCACCTGTGTTATCATGTTATACTTTCCAATGGTGTAGATCTAAGGATGGGAAGATCTATAGTTGTTAATAAATCCTCTAGCTAAAGATGCGCTAGGAAAGAAGTTTGGGTAGCTATCGGAATGGCATAAAGGGAACAAAGATCAACGATCGAGGAAAAAGGGTAATGCAGATCTGCAGCTGATAATGAATCTGCTCATTGAAGTAGCATGAAAGAGTAATATTTTCCAACCAGTGAAAAAACTTACAAACTACACTAATCAACAACAAAGATCAAAAGGAAAAAGTGATCTACGATCTGTAAATATTTTGTTGGGTGAACATGCCTGGGAAAAGGTAGGTTGGAAATCAGCAGAAATGTGTATAGTCCGCACAAATCAATGGTGAAGATCAATGCTCGAATGAGATTAACAGATGTGGATCATTCCGTCGATAGAAGTTGTGCAGATGAATGAGATGTTGAAATCAGTGTAATGTGTTAAAGGGCCTGCATGATCTAGGGTTGAGATTGAATGTTGATGAGATCCACGGTCGAGGGATATTCTGCTACTATAAGATGCGCGTATAAAATTCTATTGAGCCCCAACGGAATAGATTAAAGGGTAAAAATAATCAAAGGCATAGATTGATGCTGATTAATATCAACAATGGAGATTAACTCCGCTGGAGAAAGGTGCACGTTGTTTGTACAATTGGATCTGAGCGGAATATCTAGAGGTAGGAGTTTATCAACAATTGATATTTATGGATAATGAGATCAAGGGTTGTCTTCCCATTCGCTGATGAAAGTAGCAGGTCATTTTACACTATGGTTGGATGGTGGTAAATCAAGAAGAAGATCTACAATGGAAGACAAAAGGATGATGGATCTACAGTTAGGAAGGGATTCCCTGCCAAGAATTGCGAGGATAAAGATAAATATGGCAGCACAATTGGAAATGTAGGATAAAAAATGACCAAGATCAACGAATTAGGATGGAAAGAGAATAGATCTATGAACAAAAAGGGATTTACCTGGGAAAGTTGCATGAAGGTTTCCATTGCTAAAATACTATAAAAGGTAAGGAACGTGGATGATTGATTATTCGTCTTTTGTGCATTGGAAGAAAAAAGATAAGTTTGCGTGGAAGAAACCAACTCATATAGATTCTATTCCACCCGTTAGCTGACTAGGTAGGCCACTTTTTACCTACTAAAGAGTATTTAAAAATGGATAGTGGAGGGGAAATAGAGGCTCAGACCCCAGAGTTTCATAAAATTGAAGAAGTGCTTAAGGACAGAGATAGTGGAGTTTTTGATACCATGTTATCTTTTGGCTCCATTAACCAGTTGCAAACTAAGTTGAAAACATTTAAATATCAAGGTAAAGAAGTGCATGGTGTTTACAGGTACCATTTTCATTTTTTATGTCTAGAGTAAACCCTAAGTTTACCTGATTTCATTGACTGGCGTGCTTCTAATTATTCCTCTTCCGAAAGAGTAATTACGGATGCAGACAAGACTAAAATTATGTGTCCTGTCAGCCCGTTATCCGTCCATGATTTCCTTGCAGTTCCCTCCACATTCACCCAAAACTATGAAGACTTCAGTGAATAAAACTTGGTCTAGTCATTCCGTGAAGCAACCCTTGAACAAAAAACCGTCCTTTTTCACTACATGTTTTAGACCATATGTGTATCTACAAAATCAAGCCTTCCATGTAGATACCAATTTATTTAATGAAGATACTAAACTGGGCATTTCATTAATGAGTCAGTTTTTAGGTTTGGATATATATAAGTATGTCACTAAGTTGTTAATGAGTCTTCTTTTCAGATTTAGTACTAGTCATCCTGAGCCCCAGTCATCCCAGTTATTTTTCCTTAAGTTTGATGAATTCTTGGCTGGGAGTATTCACTCTCAGCTGGTGGATTTCCACAGTACAAGGCATTTCAGATTTTAGTTTGATTTAGTAAGAATGTTTCTGTTCTTCATTGAAGAAAATTTATAGCTACTAGAGATGGTTTTGATAGGTGATATGAACAAGATATTCTTTTAAAACATTAACTTTTTAATGGTTAAAGTTTATAAATTCTTTTTCCATAACGAGTTTCCCAGAGTTTTACCAGTAATGAAGGAATTTTTGCAGTTTTCACTAGATAAGAGGATTGGTGATTAGTTTTTATTTGAAAAACACACAATCATAATGGTATATGGATTCATTCATGAACCATATGTCTTACTTGCATTTCTCACTCCAAGAATTTTTGCACTAGAGTTGATCATACAGAAGCTTATTGTTGAAAATGAACATTTTATAAGTTTTAGAAAAGCTTCAAAGATTAAATTTCTTTTGGTGGTTTGACCATTTATCATTAAAAGTAAAGTTACATTGCCTATAGTAGAAATCCTGCTTAAGGAGATGGGGTTTCAGACAGACACTGCAATAAATTATGACCCCCATCACATAATTTCTATAAGGAAGCAAGTAAATAAGAACATGCCTTTTGAACATCAAGAGGTTGAAGGTTTAGTTGAAAGTGCAAATTGGTCAGATTATCCCTTATTAGTACATAATGAAGATGATATGCAACATGATTGTACATCATCGGTGCATGATACTATTTTCAAACAACGGTATCCATTGGCTAGTGTCCCAGCACCACATGTAATTACTCCTATTGCTAGCCATTCAGAAGTGACTAATAAAAGAACATTTTATGATGCCATGGAAATAAAGCAACAAGACAATTCAGAAACATCAAAGAAACAAAAGGTTGAAGTTGAAGGTGAGATGTTAAAGGTGACAAAGATTGAAGGTAAGAAAAAAAGTATGAAGGTGAAAGGCCTAGCTTTTGAGGTAAAGGGGTATGCTTTTTTTTTAGAAATTCCTGAGGGGTCTACAGATCAATTCAAGACATAGACTAGGGAAGAATTGTTTGATAAATATAGAGATGACAAAGAAATATCAACAAATGAATCTTTAAAGTTATATGATGATGTGAGAAAGATTTCAAGTAAGGATGTATCTTTAGTCACTATTAGGAAGCATGCTCAAAATACTTTTAATTTAGCAGTGGCTAGTAAGAACAAGGTAGTAGATATGGCAATGAATTTGGAAAATATCAATGTTCCAGAAACGATTCATTTGCACAAGAAAACTGGGGAAGTCATATACAATGATTGTTAGATTTTTATCATTTAAGCTATATGATCTTAGGATCTTATTTGAGAGAATAACAAGCAAAACAATCAATCACAATAGACAATGAACACAAAGATTTTCCTCGGGGAAACCATAAAGGAGAAAATCCCGCAACTTCCTCAGAGATAGAATGAGCACCAAAAGTAAAACCCAAATATACAAAGATGATCTCCCGACAATAGTTGTCTCTCTCTCTCTCTCTCTTGTCCCAGCTTCTTCTCTCTCCCACTCATGCGCCCCTGTTGAGTGAGTGCGTATCTCAAATAGAGAGGCTCACTCTCTATTTATATTCTTTCATTCACTTAATATTTGACTCAGTTACATAGGCTCGAGTATTCCTAACTCAGTTATGTAGGCTCGAGTAACCACAACTAGGGTACTAATGACCCAAATTACAATGGAGGGGACTACCTCATGACTTTTAGTAATTCTCCCGATAGAAACATGGAGGTACAAGGAAATACAAGTGATTCTCTTGATAGGAGCATCGAGGATCAATGAAATACAATATATACAAGTGAATACATTCCGAAGTTACAAATACATCAACAATCCCTCTTAATTAGAAAGGTATTCTCTTGACACAATACATCATCACAAGTCTTTTTCTCTGGATCATCATCAAAACTAGATCATCACTAGATCATCACTGGATCATCATCAAAGTTAGATCATCACTGGATCATCACTGGATCATCATCACTACTGCCGCTATCTCGATGTTATAGCTGATTTTACCACTCCAGGTGAATCACACTTTGTATGGCCTTCCCCTGTCCCGCTGCAGACTCCTTAGACCCCTTGGACCATTTTTTGTCCTTTGATGTTTCCTTGTTCATCCCTAAAAACATGTGAAAAATTCTATACACGACTTTTAATCCCTTAATCGCGTATATACGCGGGTTTGACCCCTAAAACCGCGTACATCGGGATGTGTACAAAAATCTAAATCCTTTTGGAGTTTTCCTTGACATGGATCTGACTCACTTGACTCCTAGCCTTCCCTATGCCTTGAGATCACTCGGATTCGACCTTTCATTACCCCTTTGAAAAGCTATATAAGGAACTCTATGGTACATTGAAGGCATATGAGAGAATTGAGAGCAAAGAAGCTATAGTCCATTGTTGCCGGAACTTATGCTTGAGTCTGCATCCCTTTGTCCCTTGGAGCACTAGTGTGTTCTTCCCAAGCTTGCCTTTTGCTTGTGAGCTTGCTATCGAGAGATGGAGGATTGAGGTGGTGGAGGCCCAAGTGGGGGATTCAGTTTCTCCAGTTTGCAGACGTGCCGTAAGAGTTTGTATCTATTGTAATCTCTGATTTATGTTAATAGAAATATCTTTTCTTGTCCAATAATGTGTGTTTGAATGAATATATTATCCATGGGATTATTTCAAATGCTTATACATTGTTGATTATATATGCTAGAATAGATCTAACACCATGATATATAGTATGCTTGTATTGTTTACTTGTTGTTGAGGAAGTAATTTATCAATTCAAGCCGAAGTTGGAAAGCTCAACGGGGATCTACTTCAACTGTTCGGAATAAGGTACGAGGTCTGATCCTTTAGTGTTATATATTTACTTTCTATTGCATATTGGAAAAGATTGATTTCTGGAGTCAAGCTATCTGTTGTGGTACCCCAAGCCATAGGAATTTCTCTCCATAACAGAATTGGCGACTCCGCTGGGGAGTTCCTAGTAGTTGTCCTTTGGGGGTTTTTCTATCAGTATTCAATGGAATTGAATTGCTCTTTCTCTCTTGTTTCTGTGTCGGGTCTGGGGGCATGTATGCCTGGTAGTGTCTAATTGGTGTGAAGTTTGTCTCAGCTTGTCTGTTTGCCTTGATTTTATGCACCTTTCTTCCTGTACACGAGTTTTTAACTCACAGTTGCGTATACACACGGGTTTCTCTACGAGTTCCGCATATACACGCGAGTTTACTGCAAACAGTCGCGTATGCCCTTAGTTTTCCTTTTTGTGGAAGATAATTGGTTGTTGGGTGAAGTTTGATGATTGCTGAGTCTCCTTTGGCATTGCCTGAGTCTGTTTATACCTCTGTTTCTGACCAGAAACTTTTTTTTTTTAGGCTAAATATTTTTTTTTAAGAAGGTTCTTGTCATGGCAGTTTCGATTTTTTGTTTGGAATTAGTGCATTAGAGTTCTTTTACCTTAGTGCTTTGATTGAGTACTATTTGAGTGTGCTTGTAGAGTCTAGGGGTCATAGAATCATTATTTTTCTTTTTGTATCTCATTCTATTTCAAAAAATCCAAAAACATTTGCTTATCATCATGCATTGCATTTTGCATTTTGCATTGTACTTGCACTAGATTTTCTTTGGAGTACTAGTTAGGACTTCATATAGGAAAACTTGCATTCATCATTTGAAGAAAAATTTTGCATTTCACGTAGTAGCATACCCTGTTTTCATGGACACAATGCATTTGCATTGATTGTTAGGTGTGCATTTTACTTCATGTTGTGTCATAACACCATTAGTTGCACGGTCATATTTCTCTTTTGAGTAATAAAGCCAATTAAAATCAACACTAAATTAAAATGAATTACACTCTTTTCTTTTCTAGGGTGCACCAACAAGCTTAGGTTTTAGGGTCTTGGAATAGTTCATTGTGAGTAAATTCTCCAAGACCACTAAACAACAACATGTATGTGTCTGTCCAGGTGAGTATGTGAAATCCTTGGTATAACCAGTGTTTCTCAGGATTCTCCTCTCAAAAGGGAGTTAAGCGCGAGGGAATGTGAGCGGTTATTGATTAGGATGACCCCTAGTCATAACTGAGTAGCACTAGAGATATTTCCAGGATTGTATTCATATCTGGGGGCTCTTTCGAGAGTTTCAGGCTTTGCTACCCTACCCATATGGTCAATCCCGCCTGCGATTGTTTTCCTGAGCATTGATTATATTGAGGTGACCTTAGTGGAATTACCTAGGATATCGAGGGGGTACTTTGCAGGGGTTATTCTGCGGGTGTCTTGACCAGGTTGGGCTCGGACAGCACAGTCGCTTTACGTGTTGAAGCTGAGGGCCACAATAATTGGTTACATACCTTTTCTTGTTGTGTATGGGAGTCTCAAGCCTCTCCTAAGCGATACATACCTACTTCATTCGAGAGCTCACTTATCCAGCCCTTGTTTGCTTGCATTTGGCTTTATATTTTATTAGTGATTTCTCTATGCACGATAGCTTTCCTAGGGTTTGCGTAAATATAGTCTTTTCTATTTTTTGAGTCATTATGGATTCGGGTGCAGCTCCTCGTCGTTCTCGTCGTTTAACAGGACTTTCGCCGCCTCCTTTGGGAGAGAGACCTAGACTGTCCAGGCGGACTATTTCACACATTGATTCACACACCATGGGAGACCATATGGAAAGTATTCCTGAACCACCTTCTCCCATTCGAGTGGATGATGGGGAGTTTACTCCTACGTATGATCCTTCACCCGACTTGGCTAAGTTAGGGCCTGTGATTTCTAAGATAGGAACCTTTCATGATAGACCTACTCACTCTAGGATTGATTCCCCATTGACACATTACCAGTATGGAATGCCAGAGGATGCCGAGACTCATTTTGAACCCACAAGCACTAGCTATGGTAGTTATGCTACGTCTGGTTTTCCCACACATGATTTGGCATTTCATGTCGAATATGAGTTCGAGCCTAACACTATGCTTGGGGGCATTCTCATTCCTTACCATGCGGAGAGGTTTGGGAGCACTAGTCACATTGCACCTTCCATCATGGTGGTGGAAGTTACATCACATATTTCTCCTAGGTCTAGGGTTAGTGATCCCATTAGGATACCAGACCCGAGATGGGTAACGATAGGGAATAGTACGTACATTATTACTCAGGTCCCTCAGTCCTCGATCCCTACTTCTTCAAATTTTCACCCTCCACCTTATTCACGTGGTCCTTCGGGCCGAAACGTTTCTACAAGTTATGTCCGTACTGCGGTTACTAGACCAATTGTGTCTCAACTTCATGTACTGGCCGTTGTTTCGGGAGGTCATGCTAATACTTCTAGAGGTCACATTCCTACTTCTGAAATGTATATTCCTACTTACGGAGTGTCCCATGGGACATCACATGTGATTACTTATGGACCCTATTATGGGACGCAGTATGGACAGGGTTATTCACCTTATGGGGGTGGGTATCAACAACCTGCTTACTCTCCTAATTACATCTTCGTAGCTCCTACTAGTCAATGTCCACCACACTATGGTGCTTCCACGCCACCCTATACAGGTCATATGGGAGGAGGGCACTATGGCCAAGGCCATCGTGGTAATCAGACCTATATGAATAAGGGAGCGGTCCATCGACCTCATCATCGTAGGCTCCCTTTCCTCGTGACGCTCAATCTTCTTGACTTGTCGAGATTAATGAATGATCCTGTAGCTCATGACCCAGCTTGGCCGGCTGTCCCTACCAAGATTCCCTTGGACATACCTAAGTTCAAGGGAAAACCGGGAGAGGATCCGAGCGAACACGTTACTACTTTTCACCTATGGTGCTCTTTGAATTCCTTACATCAGGATGCCATCCGTTTACGGCTATTTCAACGCACCCTTACAGGGCCTGGCACGAAATGGTATATAGAGCTACCTAGGGGATATTTCGCTTTGTTCGATGACCTTGCGATGAATTTTCTTAACCACTTCCAGCTACCGGTGCATTATGACGTTGGTACTGAACTCTTGTCGACATTTCGGCAAGATAAAGCCACACATATTTCTGATCATATCCAAGAATGGCATAGATGGAAGAGGTTAATTAAAGCCTTTATACCACTGGAGTTCCTCCTCGAATGGTTCCTCAAGATGTTATTGCCATATATAGCAAAGGATGTTTCTACATCCAGAGTGCAGAATGAGGAACAAGCGATTTTTAGGGCGTAGGAACTGGACTTGATCTATGCTCAGTCCGGTTTGTTATATGAGATTATTCCCAATGCTCCACGTTCTAGTTTCGACCCCAAAAGTCAAACCTGGGCCACATGTCGATGGCATTGTGGGTTGTGCATGTGCGAAACCTGTGGATTTGGTTGCAAAACAAGTTAGTCAATTGTCAATCAACCAATCTACTTCGGGACAAGCTACGGCTTCATCTCAACCCGCCCAAATGGCGAGTGTACTTTCAGTGCAATTGTTGGACCAGAAGGGTAACCAGCAGCCCGGGCGGAATAGAAAAAAGGGTAAAAATAATCGTAAGGGTGGGAATAAGAATGAGAATGCTAATATTAATGACAAGAATGGCCGGAATGCTAAGGGGGACAAGCAAGATAAATGTAAGGTTAAGTTCCCTTGCAAGTTATGTAAGGAAGATCACCTCACTTACTTGTGCCCTCGTATTGAGGAAGCCTTGAGATTCTTGGCACAGGGCCTAGCTGTGCTAACTAACCCTTTACCACACAATCAAAATATGAACTCGAGGTCCCATGACCAGTTTAGTGGTGATCAAGATCCCCTGGAGGGTAGTGGTCGTCGTTGCATTAACATGGTACGTGTCGCGAAAGTTGTGACCCGTGGGAAAGATTATGGTTCGTCACAACCCAGCCCAGGAAAAGAGCCTGATCCACTAGGGTCCCCTTTGCATATTGAGAAACCTATGGATAAACCTGAGACTACACCTCGCATTCCTAAGGGAGTCCTTAAGCATTCGGGGCATAATCCAAATTCCCGAGCCGCCCAGAACTATTTAGTTGTCGAGGATTTGGGCCACACTCCTTGTGCAATGTCTGCATTGTAAGTGCTTCAGAGTTGTCCTTCGCAAAGGAAGGCATTGCTTTCTGCCCCTGGTGTGAATGATGATGATTCTTCTTCCATAATTAAATTTGAAACCACAGGACTTCAGCCTTGCTTGCCCTACTATGTGTCTCTTTTGATTCACATAGAATGTCTTAATATGACCGTCAAGCGTACTGTGATTGACGAAGGTGTTGCTACTTCTGTGATATTTTTATCATGTTGGAAGGGTCTGGGTTCCCCTGAGCTGTCTAAATTAGCGACCATGTTAACTGCGTTCGATGGGAGATCATTTAGGCTGCATGACATCCTTCCTTCCCTTATAGTCCGGTTGGGAGGGAAGACCGTTGCGATAGAATTCGAGGTGGTTGATGCACCCCTTGACTATAATCTCTTGCTGGGTAGGAACTGGATGTACAGTATGCAAGCCATTGCTTCTTCCCTATTCCACATTGTATGCTTTCCACATAATGGGAAGATCCTAATGATTAATCAAATGACATTCAAGAATCTGTCTGTTACCGCATCTTCAGGAGCTTCTATCCTGATCGTTGAACACTCTCAGCTGGAAACTAGGAGTGTGGGTGTAGGCATGTATCCATCCCTCATGGGAAGATTTAGTTGTCTTGCACCGATCCTTATGATAGGATCTAGTTCTGATGAGGCTTTGACATCTATGAGATCGGTGTCTTTTCGCACAAGTCATATGGAAGATCCTTGGATTCTTCCTACACCGAGTACTCCGAGTAAGCCCATCATGACGGACGTGTCATTGCTTGCAACTATGATAGCCTATCAAGCTAATCTCAAGTGTGTTGCAGAGCCTAGTCCTTCCTCTTCATGGACGAAGGAGGAGGACCCTTATGTGCTGTCGGCATGGGAAGTATAGTCTTCTCACATGCATGACTGCCTTGATATGGTTTTCCCTTTAGATGAAGCGATTATTGAGGCTATGTCGGGAGTTGAGCCACCATGGGAGGAACTCCATCATAGATCGTACTTTCTTCTCGATCTTGACCGCTTGGAGCGTGAGGATTTTAGGGTGGTTCTTAGTCAGAGAGTTGGTAGTCCTATGGTTCCATTAAGCTCTCCTGGTCAGATGGCTGATGAAAACATGGAGAACATATCTTCAACGATTCCTATCAACATCTCTCGCAATCCTGGCATGATAGAGAATGTCTATATTGGGGCATAATGTTCCCATGCTGAGATGCTAGAATACACTGAGCTATTTAAGGAATTCTGTGATATTTTTGCTTAGTCTTACGACGAGATGCCAGGTATTGACCCTCATATTGTCGAGCATGAAATTAAGACTTACCCCAACGCTAATCCTGTTCGACAACGTTTACGTGTGGTGAATCCTAGGAAAGCACCCGTGATTAAGGTAGAGATAGAGAAGCTGTTGAACATCGGTTTCATCTATCCCGTTCCCTTGACGGAGTGGGTTTCAAACCCCATTCTAGTGGATAAGAAGCAGGGATCCATCCGCATATGTACTGATTTCCGTGATTTGAATCGTGCCTATCCTAAGGACAATTTCCCCACACCATTTATTGATCAGATTTTGGATGAGTGTGCGGGTAGTGAGGTTTTTTCCTTCATGGATGGCTTCTCCGGATATAATTAGATACATATTAAACCTAAGGACCAACATAAGACTGCATTTATTTGTCCTTGGGGAACGTTTGCATATCGAAAAATGCCTTTCATCCTTAAAAACGCCAGAGCTACATTTCAGCGGGCAATGATCTTGATCTTCCACGATCTCAAGTCAATTATCGAAGTATTTTTGGATGACCTGGCTGCTCATTCTCGTATGAGAATGCGTCATCCCTGTCACTTGAGATTGGTATTCGAAATATGACGACACTATTCGGTTAGATTAAATCCTCATAAGTGCATCTTTTGTGTGAAGTCAGGTTGTTTGTTGGGATTCATCGTGTCTAAAGAGGGTATAAGAGTCAACCCTTTGAAGGTTGAGGCAATACTTCAGTTGTCTCCCCCGAAGAATATTTGTCATCTTCAATGTTTGCAAGGCATGGCAAAATTCTTATGAAGATTTGTTGTCAACTTTGCCAATTTGACTAGAGGCTTCATGCGTCTCTTGAATAAGGACACCCCCTTTTATTGGGATGAGTGAGCCCAGGAGTCCTTCGATGCACTCAAGCGAGCCCTGGCATTGGCCCCGGTGATTAGTCCCTTGGACTATAGCCGTGATTTCCTACTCTATGTGGCCGCTTCCATTGAGACGATTGGTATGGTTTTGGTTCAAGAGGATGAGGAGCTCCAAGAGCATGTCATATATTATTTGAGTCAAAAACTTATCGATGCAAAAATTCGTTATTCTCATGTCGAGAAGATTGCTTTAGCTACCGTACATGCGGTTCAGCAGTTGAGACATTATATTCTCATTCGCTAGACCTTGGTTGTAACCCATGTCAATCCATTTCAATTCGTCCTCACCCGAAGGATGATTGGGGGAAAATATAATAAATGGATTGTCATTTTGCAAGAATTCGATCTCGAGTTTGTTTCGGCAAAATCGAATAAGTCTTTAATTTTTTCAGAGCTTATATCAGATTTCCCGAGCGAGGCCGAGGAGTTGGTTTGTGAAGATACGTTTGTCGATGAACACATCTTCTTAATATCAACTTTAGACCCATGGTATGGGGATATCATAATATATTTACAAATGTTGAAGACCCCTACTCACCTCTCATGAGATGAACGATGATGATTATGTCATGTCTCTAAGAACTAACTTATAGTGGATAACACTTTGTACCACAGTGGGGTAGATTCCAATTTACGACGTTGTTTAACTCATGAAGAGGCTGAGGTAGTGCTGAATGATTGCCATGGAGGGGTGTGTGGTGGTCATTTATATGGGCTTTCTATAGCTCAAAAGATCTTAAGAGTGGGTTATTTCTGGCTGTCGATCTTTAAGGATTGTGTAGATGTGGTCAAGAGGTGCCACCCTTTCCAGGTGTTCACATGTAATATGCACTTGAAACCTGCCCCGTTACATCCTATTATGACCACCGATCCCTTCACTAAGCGGGGGCTTGATTTTAAGGATTGCAACCCAGCTTCGGCTGGGGGGAACCATCATATTATAGTGACTGTTGATTACTTCATGAAATGGGCTGAGGCTATGCCTATAGTAAAATATGATGGTGAGATAGCCACTCACTTTGTATTCAACAAAATTATTACTTGGTTCAGGATTCTGAAAGAGCTTGTCATTGACCATGGCTCACACTTTCAGAACCATATGATGGAAGAGTTGGCATTAAAGTTAGGGTATAAGCAAGAGCATTCCTCTTCTTACTACCCTCAAGTGAATGGATAGGTAGAGGCAGTGAATAAATCACTCAAATCCATTCTCCAACAAACCATCACACAAAGCAAGAATAATTGGCACATCATGTTATATCCTGCTTTGTGGGCATATCGAACCGCTGTTAAGGATGCCACTGGTTTTTCTCCATATCAACTTGTACATGGAGTGGAGTCGATATTTCTGGTTGAATGCGAGATTCCTTCTTTGAAGCTATCTATAGAACTCTTACTAGACACTTCACCATTGGAGGAGCGTTTGGTTCACCTTGAGCAACTTGATGAGCAGCGTCGGGATGCCTTGGTGGCTCTAGAGGTAAATAAACGTCACGTAAAGGTCCAGTACGATAATTCTGTTCATCCAAGGAGGTTTAGTGAAGGAGACTTGGTACTTTTGTAGGATCAACCAAAAGAACCCTTGGGGGCAAAGAAATTTAATCCTATGTGGCAGGGCCCTTACGTGGTCAAACATGTGTTAGAGAAGGGTGCTTATGAGTTAGTGGATTACGAAGGAATGGCCTTGGCAGAGCCTAGAAATGGGCTCTATCTCAAGAAATACTATGCATAATTTTCAGCCAAGGCTGCTTATTGTATATTAGTGTACAGTTTTGCATAGTTAGGTCTTTTTCTTATCGTGATCGGGTTTGTGATGAGTTTCCGTTTCTTTTGGAAAATGTCAATGTAATCTTCCACCTACATAGGATTCGCGGATGGTGCGAGCTATCACACTCAACACTCAGCCTCTGTTGCTTGGGTGATTTATACTCCTATGGCTCAGGTACTATCTTCAGGAGATGTATGTCTGCGGCCATCTTTCAAGAATGTTGTTGAATATAGTGCCGTTATTGAGCTTCTATAGGATGCCATTTTACATGGCATTCTCTCTCTTGAGGTACGTCTTGATTCAGAGTTAGTAGTGTCACAGCTTAATGGTTTGTACCATGTTAGAGATCTGACGTTATTGAGAAGATTCTTACGTGTGAGATTGTTAGAAAGGAAACTTGACAATATAACATATATACACATTCCAAGAATTAATAATCAAGTTACTGACTCATATGCTAACTATGTGTTAGATTGGCATTTGTTTCATTCACAGTAAATTCATCACAAGCACAATTTTTTACACATGTAAATAAATAAACCGATCACCATAAAAAAAATTATATATAAAAGCCAAAATGTGATAATACATAGTGTCATGATAGAAATTTGGGGCTCTCGAGCCACCAACATATAATACATGGTAATACAAAATGTATACACTCCCAGGTGTCTAATCCTATGGAGGAGGCAGAGGGTTGTGATCATGGAAGGTCACTACGGCTCTAGCTAGTTGTCAGAACAATCGCACCCATACTTGTGGTACACCCACCACCTGGCGCTGCATAGCCTCAGGCAAGTCCTCGACTTGGGCCATGGGAACCCTATGTATCAGCCTGGCAAAATTGGTATGAATGCTTTGTAGCATCCGCTCCGCATCCACACCCATGATATCATCTCCTATTCCCCTCCGTCTATGACGAGGGAAGCCCTCTGGCCGTCATGGTCCCACATCTACACACAAATGGTAGATGTCACTATGTATTGTCACACAAAAATATGTCTTTTGATTCCATATAATCAAGAAGACACAAAAAATTAAATAACTCAAAAAAATTTTAAAAAGGAAAGGGTCAAGATTCGTTACCTATATCGCCATATGCCGATCCTGGTGGTAGCGGCATGTCCGAGTCCCCTTGGAAATCTATCTCCGCATAGAGGCAGTCATCGATGGAAACTATCTGTCATCGCCACCACAGAAAGAAGTCAGCTGGATAAGGGTTGGCCACCCTACCACCCCCCAGTCTTCGCATCGCATCTGCCCAACGCCGTTGGGCCGAATCTTGAACCTCGTGAAGAGGAACGTCCCCTCTGGGGCTCAATCCTAGAACACGCTCAAAGAAAAACGTGCTCAGTATACTGCTGAACCCAAAGTTCCACACTCTTCCTGCCTTACACTAACTGAGCTGATGTTTCATGTTGCTCAGTAGTGTAGTGCTCTAGTCATAAATCGTGGGTCTCATGCACTCCACTACATAGAACATCAGAGGCCATGAGGTCTGGTGGAGTGATTCCAAGCCTACTATCCTGCCCAATTTCAATAGTATGGCCTTTAGGCCCAGCGCCTATATAGCATTGGTAGGGACCTGACTCCCCACCTTCTCTGTGTCTAGATAGCAGTACACCGCAATGTACTCGTCGATAGTCAGGCCACCTCCTGGCCCACCACGAGAACGAAGGTTCACTACTTCCCCTTGTCTGGAAAGCTCTGTAATGAAGTATATGTCCTCCACTTCTATAGTGAGGGACATCCCATCTATTTGGAAGGACTCTGAGTCTGGATCCCAGTAATCCACCAGCATCTGTAATAGTCTTGGTTTGGCCCTCAAACCACCAAGACACCAAAACTTGTAGAGTCCACATGCACATAGAGCTTGTTGAGCCATTAGATCGGCCCTTACTGCTTCCTCTACCTCACCATGTTCATGCTCTCTCCACTCTAAGACCAGCCTGCACAAGAAATTGCAAATTTTCCCATTAGATTATTGAAAAAACCTTATCCGCAGCCTCATACGCGACTGTTTTCAAAATAGCCGCGTATGTACACGGGTTTAGGGGCATTTTCCACGTATATCCATCCCTATACGTGGAAAAACCCTCGATTTCCGCATGGGCTGTAGCGCCCATTTTAGTTTGGCCTAGAAATCTTAATTAACCATGGAATTTCACAAACACTACTACATTTCGATCCAAAATCCGACAGAAAAATCTGACGGCGCATGGATTTCTCTTTTTAAACTTACCAAAAATCACAAAGATACATTTTTTTTGTAAATGTGGCCACACACGTCGGTTAAGCGACGGCTATTCTCATAACCGTCGCTTAACCGACGGCGAGTTGGTCAAGAAGGTCATCCAAACAACCAAAGAAAAGCCAAAAGGTCATCCAAACAACCAAAGAAAAGCCAAAAGTCACATAGGGCACGGAACCGTCGCTTAACCGATGGCGCGTTAGTCAGGAAAAAAGCCAAAAGTCACATAGGGCGTGGAACCTACAAATGCCATACACGCCAAGGATTCATCTTTTAGCATAATACCGTGAGAAGGCTGTCTGTTTGGCCTACCTAATGGAAACACAGATCGCACAGCTCAACTCAGTGCAGAGCCAGGGGTCGTATAGATCCATAGCTTTCCCCACACATATTGATATTGTATGCACAGTTTGCTCAAATTAAGCACAGTACTGGATTTCGAGCGAATTACAATTTCTAGGATAGAATATCTTACGCATACCTTTTCAAGTACATTGTCATAGGAGACACTGGTAGGCATCTTGATCTGTATACATTGATTCTATTCTATGTGTATCCATGGAAAATTGAATTGCACTTTCACTAGAATGAATGAAACGATAAATGTTTTGGTGTTTGGCAGGAGTGGGGAAGTCATGCCTATTGCTACAATTCACGGAACTGAGGTTCCAGCCAGTGCATGACTTGACAATCGAGGTGGAATTTGGGGTGCGCATGATCACCATTGGAAACAAGCCCATTAAACTTTAGATCTGGGATATGAAATGAGACCCTGGTTTAGAGGGCTTCGGGGCAGTTACTATCCATTTTCTCGTTGATTTCTATTTTTTGGTCCTTTTCTTCCTTACATCTTGTATGTATGGGATCCCTACAAAATTCATCTTGAAATTGTAAATAGCAGTGTCTCATTAAAACCCGGGGATGATATGCACCGAACCCATCTTGGTGTTTTGGCAATTTGTGTTAATTTGAGATATGCATCCATGAGTTTCACAACCTTGAGCTGCATTTGAAATGAAACCCTGTTTTAGATGGGTTCGGAGGCTGGGCCAGTTACCATCCGTTTTCTGATGGCAATGAGGGCAGATCTGTCATTGCAACTGGGGCTTTCTGATCGGCAGCTGCAGATGTGGTTCTGCCACAGGAGACTCAAGGATAAGAAGGAGAAGGAGAAGGAGAAGGAGAAGGAAAAATATAAGGAGAAGGAAAAAGAGAAGGAGAAACAACTCAAGAAATAGAAAGCTAAACCTACACCTCCACCTGCACCAGCACATTCTGCCTCTCTCATGCCAACATCCACAAAAACTAATTTCTATGATGATTATGATGCCAGGAAACGACTGACTTTGAAACTTAATTCCGAGGGAGGAGGAGGATGGAAAAAGAAGTCACAAGTGCAAAACCTGCATCTGCATCCCACAGCACTCCTCCAGGATATTGCTATCGTGGAAGCTCAGCTTGGGGAGCCATTACGTGATGACGGCCCTATCCTTGGCGTTGAATTTGATCAAATTCCCCCTGGTGCTTTTGGGTCACCTATAGGTATTTGTTTCCCGTCTTCTATGTTTTTTAACATCTGAATGAGGTCTAATTCCTGTATGTCACTTGATGTTTTGCTACTGACAGAAATCTGATTCTCTTGAACTTTGGGCTACTGTCTGTTAATGCCCAGTTAATGTTTATGAAACATTCCTGGTAAATGATAGTTTAATACCAAATTCGTAGGAGAGCGAGCATCCATTATATGTATACCATAATCGGGGATCTTCCTTGATCTAGGACCTAAGTCATTGACATTCAATGTTATTGGTTGTGTTGATGTTTTCAGCTATTGGTGGGTTTAGCATGGGTTATTGGTGAAATATATTCAACTGAAGCTTTTTTATCTTGGGGGTACAATGCCTGGCTCAGATTAGTTTTGAGAAATAAAAACTATCCCCACATCTGTGCTTTTCTTATAGCAGAAGTTACCTGGGAAGTTATTGATCTTCAACAATTTTGACAAAGTATTGAAGCTATGCCCTTGGAGAATAGAAAGAAAGATCATTATTACAAAGGAGGATTTTCACTTTTTCTAGAACCTAATTATTTGAAATTGCTTATGGTTTTGCATCTATGGGGTTGCATGTTTGGGTGGATAGATAAATAGAGTAATTCTCGCTCTTCTTAGGCAATCCCACTATATGTGGGAATATTGTATGCCTTCTCCATCTCTGACTATTTATCAAATCCCTCTGTCATGTGGCAATAATATTTGAGCATTGAACTTGTGGCCTTTCAATTTAGCTCTCATTGTTTTCTCTTGCTAACATATAAGAAACAAAAAATAAATTTACTGTAGAATTCTACTAGATCCCATTTTCATGCTAGTTGGGATTGTCTATCATTCTATGTTTTTTATTTGTTGTTTTTTATTTAATTCTTTAATTACAAAAGTTGCACTTTATATTAAAAAAGAAAATACGGAATACATTCTTCAAGATCTGAAGCACAGTCCATCATCATAAAGACTCTTAAAACTCTAAAGACTGTTGACACTGACTGGCCATTGCCTGCTAGCATCTCACAATATAAGACTCTTTTTCCATTGACACCCTCTAGCTGTCTCATATATCTCTGAATTAATATAGTCTTCCTTTCCTAATAAAGTCATTGCATAATATAGCCAAAAAAAGAAATATAACCAAAGTTTCACCCTAGACTCAGAAACAACCCCATCTACATGCTTTTCCAGCCAGAGAAACCCTGGAGTCAGATCCAAACTTGTTTAGAAAGAGTATCATCTGCCGTGTTCAACTCCCTGTAAGTATGATTATAAATTTATATGTGATCATCTCAAACTATGGAATTTTCTTACGATTGAGTTACCAGTGGTCGCAGATTCACATTGTGTATTGCTTGAAGTTTCAACAATTTAATCACAAGAAGATAGTCTCCAAATACCTGAAGTGTGTACACCGTTGGACATAGCCACCTCTAAAAAGGATCTTACTTCCATTAGTTCTGCTAGATTGTTGGAACCACTGCCCAGATTAGCTTTAAAATTTGAAATAATAACAATCCTCCAAGTATAATAAACCCTCCAGCCCAGATATGTTTTCTGCCCTTTGACAGGTGTTGTCAAAAAAAACCCAAGGGCAAGTCTTATTAATGATTAATTTGTCCACTTGATGAGGGATCCTCATCTAAGTGATTTCCTTAAAGTACTGGAACAAAGCAGTTACCTGAGGTATGACTTGGAAGGTGGGCACCTGTTTGTCTTTGAATAATGATGCATTACGAGCTATCCAAATGCCCCAGAGAACTAGAAAAGGAATAGTCCTTTAGCTTCTTCAGATTTAATCTATGAAACAACTGAAATAGACAATTTTCTACAGTAGCACGAGTCCAGATATTAGGAACATCAATCCACCGGGGAATATCTGCCCAAACTTGTCTAGTAAATGAGCAGTCGATAGCTAGGTGTGTGTTTATTTCCTCAATGTTCTTACATAAAAAACACATTCCAGGACCCTGTCTTCTCTGAAATAATTCCCAGGTCAAAACTCTATCATTCAAGGCTAACCACATATGAAGAATTGTTTTCTCGAGAGCCCTTACCTTCCAGATTTTTGACCACCACCATTTAATCTCTTGCTATTTTTCAAACCTAAGAGCACTATAGCCCAACCTAACTGTATAAGAACCTCCAGTTTTGTTCACTGACCAGGCCAGTTCATCACTAGTGTGAACTTTTCTCAACTCCTCTATATAGTTATCGCACAGGATAGCTGATTCCCCTCCTAACCTCAGCACTGTAGCTTGTCTTCCACCCCTGGTGCCAAAGATCTGCTGTGTCTCCATCCATCACTTGATTTAAAGTGAAAATCCTCAACTCTTGGAGATTTTGTATCAAATCGTCAGGTTAAAAAATGCTATTCCTGTGTTCCACAATAGCATTTGCACTCACTCTAATCAGTTTACCATTATTAACTCTTCAAGCAAGGAACTTACCAGTGATGGTAAAATCTAGGGCCAATGCTTTCCACTGATTAGGAACATTCTTGATAGATTTATTGCCACTTCCAATCCAATCTAGTATAGTTCGTAGGCCCTGGAGCATTGTACTTTTGAACAATATTTCTCTTCCACAAACCATCTTTACTTCTAAAGTTCCACAAACTCTTTGCAGCCAATGTTGTTCCAAATAAATGAATATGTTTTAAGCCCCAGTCTCCCTCACCTTTAGGCCGATCAAGTGTCTGCCACTTTGCAAGATGATACCCCTCCTATTCAGTAGGAATTATTTTTTTTTTCTCTCATTTCCAACACCCCCTTGGGAGTGTGAACTAAAGTATGCCATTTCACAGGAATTGCCTCAATTACAGACGTGGCCAAAATCAACCTCCTTCCTCTGGAGAGCCACCTATTACACCAGAACCGGATTCTTCTTTCCATCCTCCCTAAAAGTCACTGCCAGTCCTGTTTGTAGTAGCCATTTGGTTTCAAAGTGAATCCGGATTCTCTTGTGTATCTTGTTCACTGTCCATGAAGCATTATTTATTTATTAGGTGAGTAGGTAATTTCCATTGAAAAGAAAATAATGTTCAAGATTGTATGCAAAGCAAAGAACTTTGTTGATCTTATACCAATTCTGATTTCCAGGAAATGATCCTTAGACTAGTATTACTAAGAAGCAGAACATTATATACTAGACGACTGGAATGCCTGCTGAAAGTTTGACCCAAAAGCCCCAAATAATGCAACTTCCATGATCTGGCTTGGCAACTTTTCAATCTTCCTTGAAGTGCAGATTTGTTATGATTTCCTGATGGAAGAGTTATGTAGCCTAAAGAGTTGCCCTTCTTTTCCTTTTTTTTTCCCTTTTATTTCAATCCATATTTTATCAGCAAACCCCAAAGCAGACTTCTTTGAAGCTGGTGGTTTTTTTTATGATTTTGAATGCCTTCTCACCCTTCAACTTAGAAAAGGGTTTGATTCTCATCCATTTTCCATCTGATCCAACATATCCCTTCGGTGATTACCAGGTGGAAATACCAATGGCTACAAGGCAGACGTATCCGTGACAACATTATTTATGGCACTTCCCTCAATAATGCCAGAATCAATGCCACTCCTAGTGGGAGGTGGAACTTAAACATTTTTAGGATCAAGGGGCCTTGGATTAGCTTGATCCAATATTGGTTCCATCCAATGTTGATTGACCTTATAGTCCTTCCACCAAGTGTTTTTTTGATTTCTGATCTTCTTTGCCTAGAAGTAGTTTGGGGTTCAGTTTTTGGGCAATAAGCAACTAGATGACCATGCTCAAAACCAATAATGCAATGGTAAAAGAGATTTATTCATAGTCTAACACTCAGGTTTGGTTGTAGGAAGAAGGCATTTACTTAATTCAGTGTAAATGCAGATTTGGGCAGACGCAGAAGTTGGAAAATTTGACATTTTTGAAGCCACAGTAACAAACTTACTTAGAGCATTTCCAATGGCCTTAAGAGAGTTGGCATTCCATTATCCAAGAGCCATTGAGATTGAAGATATTGATTTAATGAGTCAAAAGATATTGATTTAAGGTCGTTGCAGAGTACATCCTCTCATCATGCTTGGTAACTTGACCCACAATTGGAATGCATTGTGTTGCTCCAGAGCTGCTTGGATCAGTTGAATTTGTGTGAAGGAGATGCACAGAACATGCAGTCGAAGTTGAAACTCCTTTCTGTAGTAGTTAAATATATGATGCATTGACCAAATTTGAGTACAGTGTTTTGTGAAGCTATGAAGAATACTCATACAGGTGAAAGCATCATTGGGGATTTGTCAAAGACCTTGCATTTGTCATTACCTGAGCAGATTGGATTGGGACTGGCCTTGGCAGACTCAGATAATAAAAATCAAAGCCAAGAAGGTGGGTATAGTTGTGTCTGTTCATTATGAACATCTCACTATTCATTCTTGGAAACAGGGGTTTGTGAAATACATATTTGGCTTGTTTGTTTCTTTATTCACAGTTTAAAATTTTTCCATTTATGAGGATGGAACGACTTACCACAGGTATTTCCGTCTTTAGGTCAAAACTTCTGTGAGTCTAAAATAATGGAACTGTACTAGAACCCAACTGCCAGTATTTCTGAAGATCTCATTGAGCAGATTTCATTATTCCTTCATCAGAGTGAAGGATTATCAAAGCATGTGCCCACTTTCCTCGAGGCATTGTCTTTGTTGCAACCCAAAGCCCAAACGTCACTATTACTGACTCCATTATTTACAAATGAAGTGAATGTTGTTAATTCCTTGAGGTATGCACTTTCTTTAAATAGTTTTTCCATCCAGTGCTGTGTTAATAGTTACGACTTAACAATTTATAGCAAGGTAGGATCGTGGCCTTGACGGGAGCAAAGATATATCTTTTGCTTTTGTCAGTATTGTGTGCATGTTTCTTCATTTCCATGCCAATTTTGTGTTGCAGGAGTTTTGAATCTCTCTCTACAAGAACTAGTCTAGTCTCTGATGATATTTTGACCCAGTTAGAAGAGGCAACTGATGTTGCAAACATAATGGAGGAGCTTGGATATGGATGTACAATTGATGTTTCACACTGCAAAGATATTTTGTCATTTTTTTCTCCACTGAAGGAGGAGACTGTGTCGAAGATAATTAGCATGGTTGTGCGCACTCATACAGGCCTTGAGGATGCCCATGGCACACATTCAACATTTTATACTTCAATGTTTAATAATTCCGTAACTGACTCGTCATGGTTATCATCTTTTAATATTGATGTTCTATTGGATTCTATCAAACAACTGGTGAGTGTTCTGCCATTCACCTCATCTCAATCATTGTATTCAGTTAGGTGTATCTGTTGAAATCTGAAGTTACTTTTAGTGAGAAATTTTCAACAGTGGTGGTTACTTTGCAGGCTCCAGAAATCAACTGGGTGTCTGTGATGGAGTCTCTAGATCAAAAAGACTTTTATTTTCCAGATCAGAAAGCCTTCTCTATTTTGATGTCAATTTATGGAAAAAATTGCCAGGTAGACATGTTGATTTATGGAAAAACTTGCTAGGTAGATATGTAGAGTTATAATGCAGTTGCTGCTATCTTTGGGCTATTGACATGATGGATTTGTGTGTTCTGGACATGAAGTAAGGTCAATAGAGTGATCAATTTGACAACAGGGCAAACCATTTGACAAACGAGTTATAAGAAATTTTGTCTTTCTTCCCCCCCAAAAAAAGAAAAAAACAGAATGATCCATGAATATAATAAAATGAAAAACGTACTTAACAAAGTTGTTAGA
>LPNX010361010.1:18949-181911 GCA_001517045.1 Pseudotsuga menziesii | reverse complement strand
TTATTGTAATATTTCAACTTCCAGAAAGTTGCCTTCAGTAATTTGCAAGAACTGAGTTGATATCCTCTAATTTAGACTGCAGCTGGGATGTAGAATCAGCTGTGACAATATTGAGATTATGATCCACCCGCAATCGATAATTCATTCAATGGTTGAGACACAGGTAGGATATGTTGTCTAGCAAATGTACTTGTGTTCATGATCTGCTTCTTGTTTTTGTCAACACCAAATGCTTTTCTGATGGAGTTTTGGCTGCTTTTATTTACCAGGATTCCTCTGTTTTGGCTCAACTGGGTTTTCCAGATATGCGATTGCCAATATTGTATACAATGTCATGGCCTGAAAGAATATCATGCTCGGAGATAACCTGGCCACGGCTTGATCTTTGCAAGTATGTATTCTTACTAATAAGATGGTTTGCTTGTATTTCTGATTAGAATGGAAAGGATTGGTTATGAGAAACTGTTTTTCTGGAAATTTGAATTGTTAATGATTTAACATAGTTACAATTGTCTTTTATTGTCTCTTTTGCTGAGTGGCCTGTAAATCTGTACACAGATACTGGTTCGATGTGTCATGGATTAGTGAAGCATTATATGTTTTTATGCATGTTGGGCTCATTAACCTTCAAAGCTCCAGATTGTGTGAAATATCATTCAATGGATCTTGCTTATTCTACTGGTAGAGCAGGAGGAACCATGACTGGAGTCTTTAGTACAACAAATGAGAAGGCTGTCGAGTTATTTATTGATGAAAGGTGTGTTTCCTTGTTAATATATTTTGTGAGTCTTATACTGGGATTAGAAAGTATGCATGCTGACCATAAAACCAACTCTTTTGAAAAGTTCATATGCAAGGATTTTTAGTTTGTTAATCTGTGCAGTTTCCCTGGAAAATGATCCATGTTTCAACTTTCAATATACTTAGTACACCAGCCTATCTTTCCAGCCAACCATCATTAATTGATTCCAAATGGTAATCCATCAAACCTGTTGATTTAGTAGTCAATTTTCTATTACATGGAAGACAGGCATGGAAAGTTGCAAATTTATGTGTAACAAGTTGATAACATACTTTCTACATGTAAATGGACATTGAAATGAAGTTACGGAAGAGGTGAGCTAACGTTTCCTTTTCTGTCTAAAATTTCTGTTTGTTTCTTTTTGGAGAATTTCCTATTTGGATATTTTCAAGATTGTTGAAATGACATGTGAAAAACACAAAAAATGAGCTACTGCACCAACCGTCATTGGAAGAGATAATACACTATGACCAATGGGCCAGAAATTACGCTGCTTCCTTGGAAAAATCCAGCTTGGAGCCTGTCACAGTCTGAGAAATTAGCACACCAAAGCTTTCATTTTTGGCTTATAAATAATTTTGCAATGAAAGATATTTCTTCCCTTGAAGATTTTTTCAATTGTTCTTTTGATGAAGTAGAGTTAGAGAGAGGTGAGATTATGTGAATATATGAGTCTCAGATGGTCTTAGTGATTTGTGTAAGCTCAAAAATGCTATTGGCTACGTACTTCTAATACAGAGTAGTACAATATTTTGAATTTTCCAAACCTAGGTTCACTTAAAGCAATTTTTACAGCTCTACCTCTGCTCTATCCAAAATGTGTCCTCTCTTGAAACTGGGATATTTCTCAGAGACACTTTCCATAGACCTTCCTGGAGCAATGATAAAATTAAAGACAGCCATGCACTATGCCTTGAGAATAACCAACCCCTTTCCTTCACACTATGCTCTTTGTATAATGTTTGAAGCTGAGAGAGTATATCTAGAATGATATTTTCCAGCTGTGATAGCTCCACTGTATGGCCAAAATGAACATTATGGCACATAATTCTGCTAAAACTTATGAAGTATTCAATTTCAAGCAACTTGTATCTGCCCAATTCAGGACTCCATGGCAAAGCACCAGCTTCCTTAACATCAATATCTGATAGAGTGATCCAGCTAAGTACAAAACAATATATTTCAAGTATAAGCTCATGCACTTGGGAAGCTTCCCTATTCTGCCACACTTCCAAAATGCGACAAACAACAGAATAGTAAATGAACTTTTGTTCATTTTAGGGTCGTTGGAAGTTGACTTAGCTGCTATACATCATTTTCAAGCATGCTTTTAGGGTAATATCCAAGGGAAGTTCATGGTGGCCTTTGGGATTTATTACAACTTATTTTTCTTAGTACATAACCACACTTGCATGTTTTCCTTTGGCTGTAACAACTGTCCTCTAGTTAATCAAACAGGCATGGGTTAATTTGAGAAAAGCTCATTAATTCTTTTCAGAAATTACAAATAGGATTCCATCAGAGTTGATTAGATTTCCTTGAGGAACTGTGTTCAAAACAGAACGAGATGACAGAGCACTTCTCAGAAGTCATAGGAAACCCAAGGACATATCATTTACCACATAGATGATAGGAGCTTTGTTCAAATTGCTTCATAAGAGAAAGTGCAATGGAATGTATTTAATCCATTTGATTTGGAAATCGAACTTGTTTCCAATATTAATAACATCTCCAAATAAAAAATAAACGGTTGATCTGCATATTCTAATTTCATGGAAATTCATTTTGATTTAAGTTCTTAAAAAAATTCATTTAACAATTATTTTACAATTGTCGTATGGCATATACTAGGTTTATGGTGGGAGAACTTTGGCAGCGAAACACCTGAACTCCAAATGTTCACGGTCAGAGTATTGAGCCAGATATGCAATGTTTCTAGATGTGAACATAGCTGGACTAAGCTTGAGGATCTACACTCTAAGAAGTGCAACAGGTTGGCACACAAACATATGGAAGATTTAGTGTTTGTGCAGTACAATCTTCGACTCCATAGCAAACAATTGGAAGGGTCTAACAGCATTGAAGCCATCCCACTGTTTGAGGTAGATCCAACTTCAAAGTGGATTGTTGAGACAGTGGAGTCGACCTTTATGAACGAGGACCTCAACTGGATAGACAGTGATGGAGACATAGATAACAAGTTAGATAGAAAGTCATTAACATCATCGGAGTCAGTTGCAGGCTCTTCCCATTCATGCAGCTAGAAGTTGCCACTAATTATACTTGACCTTATACTTACTGTCATACTGTGGTCCATTTGGAAACATCTGTGGATTTTGGACTCTAAAATGTATACAAGAAAACTGTTTCCTCTTTAAATTAATTAGTTTTGCAACCTTTATACTATTAAATATCTGGATTTTATAACTTATATGTATTTTGACCATGTGATGGGAAACCATGCAACGAGGAGCTCAGAAAAAGTTTGTTCAGGTTCCCTGTGTTTTCTTTGCTCACAATTCCTCTAAACTTTGTCAGAGTTCCAAGTACATACTTTATAAGCTTAAAGCTAGCTCCTAGCTTCCCCAACAGCTCTTCCTGCTTTGACTTGTCATAACCTGCTTGAAGTAGCAAATTTAATGAAAACAGTGCATCATCTTTGCATTCTTTTCCATCAAGAACAAAAAGCACAGCTTTTCGCAGTGCCCCGACATGCATGCTCAAAAGGGATGTCAATATTTTCAGCAAAACGCTTGATTGCCCATCCTTCAATACACAAAAAACTAACTGCTCACAAAGTGTGAGTAATGAAGTATCTTTAGATGTCTGCTCTATCCAAAATGTGTCCTCTCTTGAAACTGGGATCTTTCTCAGAGACACTTTCCACAGACCTGCCTGGAGCAATGATAAAATTAAAGACAACCATGCACTATGCCTTAAGAATAACCAACCCCTTTCCTTCACACTATGCTCTTTGCCATATATTTGCCAGCTGTGATAGCTCCCCTGTATGGCCAAAATGAAAAACATTTTTACTTGGAGAGACCTTTGGGACTTTGAGGCTCATTGTTGGAAGGACTGGAAGGTATTAGCTTGTCAGATGCCCTCTTTTCTTCTGACAAGACTGCTTTCAAAGACATCATTGGGTTTCTCCCCCCCCGATGACTTGTTCAATCTGAACATTGATATGCAGGGGCCAAGGCCCTTTCTGGAGACACTGGGTGTGGGTATTTGGCAAAAAGATTCAACAGTTTGATTCCTGGAAATTGTACTCCTGGCTTCACTAGAGGCATGTCCTGGCCCTGTTCTTATTGCTGTTGGATTTCTTCTGATCCTGACCTCATAGCGTGTGGTCCCTATGGCTTGTCATACACACTGGGTATTTGCATCGCTAGTCATTTAACAGTGGCTCCATTTAATGGACCTCTTGGCTAAGAGTGGGTTGACAGATAGAACTTTGTACAGTTTGTGGTACATTTTCTGGGACTGCCTATTTGGCAGGGACTGCTATCAGCACATCAATGATCAACACCCAGTTCTCTTTTAGGGAAAAATGCTTTGCAGAGCCATGCTTTTCGGTGACTCCAGGGATCTAGTGCTCTTGGCCTTCACAGGGATTTGGAAGGGTTACCATGTTCACCATCTAGAAGCTAAGGTGAAAATCTATTTTTGCTGATGAGGTTTGTTCACTTCAATCTTTCTGTTGGAATTGGAGGGAAGAGATATGTATGCAATTGTTGGCTAAAGGTTATCTGCTTATTAAAGATGCTAAAAGTAATTAGATGCTCCAGCTTATCAGATTTTATTTTTTCCCTATTGGCACAGAGAAAGAGGATATGATCATTGAATATGCCCTTCCTCTTTTTTTTCATAAACATTAGGATTTTAAAAAATGGTGAAATTTGTAGTGGTAAGGGTAAACATATATTTTGGTCTGTGGGGAGCTATGATCCCAATTTCTGCATTATCACACCCCTCCTTCAATGTGGGAGCAGCTAAAACACACATTGTTCAGGGTTCTATGCCTGTTGATGTTTGACCCTGGATCATTGGTATGGCAATGCTGTGCCTCAACCACGGCCCAATAGCATTTGTAGTGGCATGGATTAATTGTTGTGTAAATTTACATTAATTTCTAGTCTTTAATTTGATAGTTGAATCCACAAAAAATGCATGAATGTTAGATTAGTTTATGCTTAATTGGTTCCTTGAACTTTTTTGAACAACTTATGGAGGCGATATGATACAGTTACAAGAAGATATGAAACGAAAACTGAGTACAGAGGGGAATTATTCTGAAGGTGATTTGGAAGCATATCTACAGTCCAACAAAGAATTGATGATTAACTCACTTTGGAAACTAAATGTGGCTGATATTGAAGGAACCCTCTCACATGTGTGCCAGATGGTAAGATTTTGCCGGAAACTCAAAGAGTCAAACCATTTACTGTGGCCATGTTTTTTAATATTATTGATACGGAAAGTTTCTACTCTATGAATTCACTGTTAACATTGGCATTATTGATCCAACTGGGTTTTTATTTTATCTATTGTCTGGTTCATTCTTTTTGATGAATGTGGCATATCTTTTTGTGGATATTTTAATGTCATTTGTCTCAATAACATTGAACATGTTTGTCCTTTTGCTTTATGATATAATTAAGGTCTGTCAAAAGATAAACAGTAAGAAGTTGACAGTTGAATTTATTTAACAGGTGGATTTTCGTCGGTTATCTGACAAAATCTGCATCTTCCATGCATAAACAATCAATCAGCATATTGCAAGTTCTGACATCAGAAGCCAATTCTTTTACATAGGTGCTGTTTAGAATCTCATTAAACTCCTCCTTTCTGCAATTTTTTAAGAGTACTCTGATAAGTGACATGTAACTGCTAATACTTGGGAGCATGCCTTTCCTTTCTATTTCATTGTAGAGTTTCATACCGGTATCAAATTTCCATTGATTGCAAAGTCTGTCAATGACAGTGTTATAGAGAGAGTCGTCTGGCACAATTCCACAACCTATCATGTTATCAAGAAGTTCAGAGGCCTCCTATATATTTCCTGCCTCAGAATGTGCCTTAATCAAAGCCCTGTAGGTAATCACATCTGGAATTGATTACCTATATAATTTGAATGCGGGACCTATGATTTGAAAATCCAATACATTTACAAATCAAGTGATAACAACTTATTTAAGTCATTTTTGTTTGGGATGGGGCAGATATTTTCGCACTCAAATGCTCACTGAGAAAAGTGATATATATAGTTTTGGAGTGGTGTTGTTAGAAATCATATGCGGCAGACCACCCATAAGTGCAAATCTACCGGAAGAGAAAGTTAACCTGGTTGAATGGGTAAGGAATTTAGTTATAATTTATCATTCTCAATATGAAACATGAACCTACTGACTACGTAGTTCATGATATTCAACTGCATCTTCTTCCAATTTTAGTTATAATTTGATATCTTATAATTACATTTTCCTAGTAATTTGTGATATTCTAATGCCATTCATTAATATGTTACGTAATTATAGGTCACACCATATGTGCAAGTGGAGAGGGATGAAAATACTGACATATCAATAAGTGGGGAAATTGGAGAAATCGTAGACAAGAGGATGGATGGAAACTACGACATTAAATCAATAGTTGCTATTGCCAATCTAGCCCTAAGATGCGTTGAGGCTAAGCCATCTTGTAGGCCTAGCGTGAGTGAAATAGTGGCTAAGATAAAAGAAGATATCATACATGAGTCTAATAATAATAATAATTCTCTCCCAACTTGCGAGGGACTTGGTATCGAACATGGAGATTTGCAGGCCAGCCCAGTTCGTTTGCGTGGAGAGCCCAGTAAACGCATTTGTATATTTTTTTTAAAAATAGTTGTAACTGTCGGATAAGCGACAGCTTGCAGATGTCGGTTGTGCGATGGAGACGGCCTGTAGATGTTGCTTAACCGACGGCATGAAGGTTATTTAAAAAAAAATGACTCCCGTCGCTTAACTGACGGCTATAACTGTCGCTTTACCGACGATTACAGTTTATAGCCGTCGCTTAACCGACGGCATGAAGGTTATTTAAAAAAAAAAAATTTACTACCGTCGCTTAACCGACGACATGAAGGTTATTTTTAAAAATAAATTTCACTACGGTCGAAGAAATTATGTCGCTTAACCGACGCTTTACATTTAACCGACGGTAAACTGAGGTGTCACTTAACCGACGGATTGGAAGGATGTCGGATAACCGACGATTAACCACCGACGCTTAAAAAAAATCATAGTGTCATACATGCGACAGAGAAGTGTCGAAAATCTGACAATACGGCCGTCAAATTTTTGGTCGAAATGTAGTAGTGAAAAATTGCATCAAAATGAAAGAGAAGAGCATGGGTAAATACCTGGAAGAAACAGTAGTGGATTCTGCTGGCTGGATCTCCTGGAATTCGCTATGGAAAATCTGAGCTCAAATGGGTAAAAGTTTCAAATGTTTTATAATATTTTGAATTGTTTACTATTTATAGAAAATTTTCAAATATTTGAAAATTTTTACCTCCTTTCCTATAGTTTCGACATTTTCTAACCATTTTGGACCGTTTTTGACATAATTCATGATGTAGAGGACCCTTTTCAGTGTCGTTTCAGCCATTGGATTGACTTGGTCATGCCAATCTTAGGTATCATGTCTAAACTGGCATATAGGTTAGGTTTCATCATCATTTTCATTTTGCATGACCTTATGACCATCTCATCATGACCTTAGGTACGAACCCACTCTATTATGTCATGAAACCTTCTTGCTGCTTTAGAAGTGGCATGATATGAGTGGTAGAGCTTCACCTTACATGGGTACCCTAGTTATCGCCTTATTTTCATTTGGTTCCCATGTCGACATTTTCTCCTTTAGGGTGTGGGAGTCCATTGTATAGTACTGCCATGACATTTCGCAAGAGCCTCATACTCCTCTTGATCTTTTGCTGGCCTATTTCCCTCAGGACTCCCTCATGTCAAGTTGTGAATGCATTATCATGAGCTTTGCTTACCTTATTGAGCTTTATGCTGGCTTCCCTGACATTGCGTTTCAGCCATATAGCTTGAGCTTGTCTCATGTCTATCCATGCAGAGCCATCTTTTATATCCTTTGCAGCTTGTTTCCCTTTTACCGGGAGAGGATTTTCCCTCGAGTGTCGATATCCTACGCATGTATCCTTGCATTGAGCATAGGTATGTTCCACTGATTGGAACTAGTTTGTTTTCCCTTATGACACTCGTCTCCTCCTAGTCTGTAACTATAAAGCCATTTTATTCTTTTTCAAGCTTTTTAAACAACTGAAAAAGTCTAAAAAAATAAAAAAAACCAAAAAGTCGGACAAGGAAAGATGTTATCTTTGGTAGCTGTCGAGTCATGTCATCTTCGAACAGAGCACTGTATATCACATCCATTGGTTGGGTTATGGTTTGACTTTAGGAGCTGTACTCATTTATCTGCGTTTATCTCCACCGATTGGTTAAGCTTCTAGTCCATATGGAGCCTCTGTCGATGCCTCCTGTGTCGCAGAGATGTCCCAGTTTGTATATTGAGTCTATGCTACCTCTATTCAGTCACCATACATCGTTATGCTCTTGTTTGAAGGAAGTTGAAGCCTGTGTCGGCCATTCCTCAATTATCTTGACTTTGCATGTCGACCATTCCCGGTACAGTTCCTGGTTCGTGCACCTTATGATCGAGTCCTTCCACATTAGACAGCTTTGTTGAGTACCTCATGTTGGATGATGGGGGATGCCTTAATGCCCTCCTTCCAGCGTATTTCATCCCATCGAATTCAGATCATTTATTCTAGGATTGGAATCTAGAGTCATTTTGAGTGCCTTGAGACTTGCAGTCATCAGTGGCAGGTTCTCTCGCCATCGACAGTATTTGGGAATACATCAATGTCCCCTGATCGATGGATCCTCTCAAGTGTTCAAACTCAACACATTTATTCACACTTGTTAGTTTGCACTCTAGTACCTTGATTCCCATTTTCATTATCCGTGGGTGATCTCGCGTCTATTAACGGTATACATCAATGATCGGTAATCAGACGATGGACTACTATGTTCGACCTCGACACCTCTATTTCAATAGTAGGACATGTACTCATAGCGGTTTGTGTAAAAGACTTTCCAGATTGGTGGCATATTTTATATGCTACCTCCTTGATCGTGCCATTGTTCATGAGATTTCAGCTCTCGTGACTTGATACCAGTATATGTCAGACATTTCCAGCCATTATGGAGATTTTGATCTATTATATATCTTCAACCATTATGGAGATCGTGGTCCTTTGTATATCTTCATCATGGAGATTCTGATCTATGTATATTGTACATGGCGATGACCACTTATGTGATAACTTGTATCATGCCTATTCATGGCCATTGTACTCTTATGTATCTGGGACTGCTATATGTATTTGCAGTTATATGCAAAGTTGTATTATTGTACTATGCTGATTAGGTGGCTGATCTTCCATTTGGGATCCTTCATCACTCCAGTTATAATGTATTTCGGCCATCGTATGACTTCTCTGACCTCACACATTAGGGGGCATCTGTTATAGCTGATTTTACCACTCCAGGTGAATCACTTTGTATGGCCTTCCCCTGTCCTACTGCAAACTCCTTAGACCCCTTGGACCATTTTTTGTCCTTTGATGTTTCCTTGATCATTCCTAAAAACAAGTGAAAAATTCTATACGTGACTTTTAATCCCTTAATCGCGTATATATGCGGGTTTGACCCCTAAAACCGCGTACATCAAGATGTGTACAAAAATCCAAATCCTTTTGGAGTTTTCCTTGACATGAATTCGACTCACTTGACTCCTGGCCTTCCCTATGCCTTGAGATCGCTTGGATTCGACCTTTCATTACCCCTTTGAAAAGCTATATAAGGAACTCTATGGTACATTGAAGGCATATGAGAGAATTGAGAGCAAAGAAACTATAGTCCATTGTTGCCAGAACTTATGCTTGAGTCTGCATCCCTTTGTCCCTTGGAGCACTAGTGTGTTCTTCCCAAGCTTTCCTTTTACTTGTGAGCTTGATATCGAGAGATGGAGGACTGAGGTGGTGGAGGCCCAAGTGGGGGATTCAATTTCTCCAGTTCGCAGATGTGTTGTCAGAGGTTGTATCTATTGTAATCTCTGATTTATGTTAATAGAAATATCTTTTTCTGTCCAATAATGTGTGTTTGAATGAATATATTATCCATGGGATTATTTCAAATGCTTATACATTGTTGATTATATATGCTAGAATAGATCTAACACCATGATATATAGTATGCGTGTATTGTTTACTTGTTGTTGAGGAAGTAATTTATCAATTCAAGACAAAGTTGGAAAGCTCAACGGGGATCTAATTCCACCGTACGGAATAAGGTACAAGGTCTGATCCTTTAGTGTTAGACATTTACTTTCTATTACATATTGGAAAATATTGATTTCTGGAGTCAAGCTGTCTGTTGTGGTACCCCAAGCCATAGGAATTTCTCTCCGTAACACTCGATCAATTGGTGCTATCTCTCAATTGTACTCGTCACAGGAATTTCTACATAGCCAGTGCTTTTTCATGCTGGTTGTAGTCCTAGCCTCCACGTAGGTCTTCATCTTCTTCAGCACTTATATCTGACCATGAGAGGAACACATTCCGTAACCATTTCAAAATGGCCTAGCACATATATTTGATCATGGGAGGAACACATCCCACAACCATATCGGAAAGGCTCAACACTTATATCCAACCATGGGAGGAACACATCCCGCAACCATGTTGGAAAAGCTCAACACTTATATCCAACCATGGAAGGAACACATCTTGCAACCATGTTGGAAAGGCTCAACACTTATATCTAACCATGGGAGGAACACATCCCGCAACCATGTCAGAAGGGCTTTGCACTTACATCTCACCATGGGAGGAACACATCTTGCAACCATGTCAAAAGGGCTCTGCACTTACATCTAACCATGAGAGGGACACATATCGCAACCATCTCAGAAGGGCTCTGCACTTACATCTAACCATGGGAGTAACACATCCTACCACCATGTCAGAAGGGCACAACAATTACATCTGACCATGGGAGGAACCAATCCTACCACCATGTCAGAAAGGCTCACGGACTCATCACTTCCCCTTGGAAGGAACCTCGATCTGGAGAACACCAAGCTTCTCTTCTAAAGCACTCAAACTTCACTTTGGCCATTTCTAGCATAGTATCACATCAGGGATGATTACATCCAAGGATAACTTGTGAGCTTCTCCAAGACTGATTACATCCGAGGACAACCTACAGGACCATTTACATTTGAGCAACCTAGGAGCTTCACCAGGATTTTATGCTCAAACAACCTGCCTTATCAACTATGCTAGAACTCCCTCTTTCGAGAGATATTGATCTGGATCACATATTGGAGCTTCACTGCTCCTCTGTCAATTGTTATCAGTTCCATGCAGGACTCCTTCCTGCTAAAGCAAGAGATCACACATGATCCCATACTAAAGCAGCACCCCGAAGTGCTCTTCCTATCAATGGAACTTCCTTCCCAATCCAAATCCATATAACCCTCCAGGTTAATATTTTGATTCACTTCATACTTGAGCCCATAGTCAATTGTACCCTTTAGGTACCTCACTGCATGCTTTGACATTATCAGGTGAACATGTCTCGGATCCGTCAGGAAGTGGCTCAATGTTTTCACAGGAAAGAAAATATCTAGTATCATATTCATCAGGTACATCAATGGCCCAATCATCTGATGATACATCATAGCATCAACTGTCTCTGATGAAGCATCACTCAATAGATTCAGGTTCGATGCCATAGGTGTGGTCATGGCCTTGCAATTCATCATCCTGAACCTCTTCAGGATATCCACTACATACTTCCCTTTTCCCAGGGAGATTATATCTACATTCTACCACACCTCCATGCCTAGAAAGTAGTGCATCATATCCAAGTTCTTCATCTCAAACTCAGCAGCAAGTCTCCTTCTTGCAACTTTAATGAGTTCCTCTTTTATGTCAGAAACAAGTCATTGACACATAACATGAGCATCACTGGTCTTCTTCCTTCAACCTTGAAGTAAAGGTTGGAATCCACTTTACTCTCAGTAAATCCTAGAGCCATCAGTAAGCTGTCCATCCTGTCGTACAATGTCGAACCTCAAGACCTTCTGCAGTCACTCCCTCTAAAGTGGAGAATAATTATCCCTCTTCCTTTCATACTCTATGTATTGAAACATTATGTACTGGAGTGACAAGTACCTTTCTCTGCTACTAATATTCTATGTATCCATCTAGGGTCACTGGATACCAAGATCCTCTATCTTGAACCTTTTCAAAATTTCTTCTCGCACCCATCTGTGAGCTTGTCATCCTCTATGGGCTTTCATCCTCAACCTTGTAGGAAAGTTTAAGATCTTCATCAATCTAGGTGATCTTCAAGCTCCTCATGTATGTGTTATCTCATGGCTGTCTTCTGAGCTTGTACAAGGCCTTCTTTAATTTGCAGAAATGAGTTTTCCTGTCATTTGTCTTAACTTCTAGTGGCTGCAAATGTTTGTTCGTAGTCTATGCCTTATTTCTGTGAGAATCCTCGTGCTACGAACCTTGCCTCGTATCCCACATACTTCTCTTCAGGTCTCGATACCACATCTTAGACATCATTCTTCTTGAACTGGTACTCTCCTTCCCTTTCTTCTTGGCTACTTCTTCATAGCTAGAAGCTTCTGCAACAATGATGTCTATCAACAGTGTCACATAACTACACTATGTCTAAGGCCTCTTTCTTTCTTTGAAAGTATCGTCATATTATTTTTCATTTTGTATTATTTCTCGAACTGTCATCACTTGTTCTTCGGAACAAGTCTCATCCTTCTTTTCTTGTAGGCGATTGTACGCGATCTTTCCTACAAGTCAAATGCGTTAGTTGTATGGTTAGAAACATTTCATAAGATATATTCATAATGGTAAATTATTATGCATAAAGATATAATCATGCAACTATTTTAGCCAATAAAACATTCATCCATATCTCATGGAAACTTTCTACATGCCTTCCATCTCTACCATGACATCATTAAGATTGTGCACTAATCCAATATGTCAGCAAAGAGGTTTCATTCTAGATAAGTAGCAATGGATACTTGTATAGCACCATGGTCTACTTACCCATCACATGCATAATAGTAGTATATTGTAATTAATTCAAACATTCTATCATGAATAACACATCAATTGAATATAAACAAATGCATAACAATATAATATCATGAAATGACAATTGAATACTTATCTTTATTTGTTTCGCGAGTAGACTCCTTCTTGAGCCTTCTACTTCATCATCTTCTTCATTCATCATTTATTATCCAAATGCTAAGATGGATAAGGGGTTATTCAAGAATTTAGTCCTTCATATTCCTCATCGCTTGAGGGATCTTCTTTGATTTGTGAGATCTAGATCTTCAGTTGCTCCCATCTTATTTTCTCTTATTATGAGTTGAGGTTCTTCTTATGTGCGCTCTTCCCAGAGTCTGCTGAAGGTAATCACTTCCTTTTGGCACACATTCCTTGAATGAATGAATCCCTTGATTCTTGGAGGCCATTCAAGGTGGTTATCACAATTTCTTCATTCTCTTCTTATTCATCCACTGCTTCAAGTTGTTCTTTGATTTGAGAAACCCTTGTAAAGTATGACTGTATGGTCTCTGCATTCTGGATCTTTACATTCTTCAATTGATTTCTCAGAGTCATCTTTCGATTTATGTTTTTCCCTTCAAATAGATTGGTCAAGGAATCAAACATCTATTTAGGTATCTTTAGGTAAGACACTTGTGGTATAAGGTGATCCTTGATTGAATTAGCAATGATCTTCTTGGCCTTGACCAAGTTCTTCTTGTGTAAGGCTTTAGCCTCATCTCCCTCTAGAACTGGAACCTCTCCACTTATGTAGGTGTCCAATTCATTTTCTTCAAGAACCAATGAAATCCTATACTTCCATGCTAGGAATTTTTCAGCCTCACCAAGCTCGTCATTAAGCTGGTGTGATTAGTCATGTTGAAATGAGAACCTCAACTGTAAATAGCAAAAGATTAGATCTTACCGATTTGAGGTGTTTGTCCTGGTTCCAGAGTTGGTTGATCTAGGGTTTATCAAAGAAACCCTAATTTTCAAAACTTGGTATTTCAAACTTCTGATTGGATAGAAAGATATACCTCTTCAAGGCGAGATGTCCAATGTACTTCCTTTCTAAAAACAATGGAGGAAAGCTCTCGTAACAGGAAGCCCTAGTTTTCCAATTTCTTCTATAGAAATGCCTGATACTGTTTCTGCGGTATCTACAAAATTACTACTCCTATATGTCTAAAATTTCATATTGAGGTAACCTCATATGTCCTCATTCCAACACCATGGGTTTTACTAGAATTGGTTTCACCAATTGGGATTTATGAGAGTTTTCCCAAGGTGACTTGTTTCAGGACTATTCAACATAGCGAACTTGTACGAACTGCCATGTGTCCCTGTTTCATCATCAGGGTCTGAAATTTTTACCATAGAAATTAAATTCAATTCCCTATCTATACCATCTTGTAAAAAGTCATTTGGACCTTCGTATCCCAAGACATAGCGATTCTCCCTAGGTGTCCTATTTAGGGATGAATCCTGGAAGAGGTTGGAACCCTAATTTGGAGAAATCATATCTCCCAAAATATAGCGAATATGAGGCTGAAATTTTTACATAGGGTACATCAGGATTTCATATTTTCCCTATGAAAACTTCGGTTCCTGAGCCTTCTACAATCTCAAGATATATAGAATGTACCAAAACTAACAGTTTTAGTATTTTAGGGTTTTTTAGGCCTGGGGTCTAATTGGGATTTGACTTTCTCGGATTTTTACCCAACCAAAAATATCAATATTGGTCTCTAAATTTCGATTTTTATGAGGAGAGAAATCCTATGTCGGGCTCACTCAAAAATTTGTCTTTTGTAAAAAGAGCTAATTTCCTGATTCAGAAACTGAAAATGCCCAGAATCAAATTCTGCATCGACATAAAGATGCGCCCTTCAATCGAGAGTTATATTAGCCTCCTTTTACTGATGGATTGTGGAGAGAGACCCAAAAAGTAAGAATCCCTAGCTTCCATAACTGCACGGTGTCTTCTTCTTAGGTTAGCTCTGATACCATGTTAGATTTTTATCATTTAAGCTATATGATCTTAGGATTTTATCTGAGAGAATAACAAGCACAACAATCAATCACAATAGACAATGAACACAAAGATTTTCCTTGGGGAAACCAAAAAGGAGAAAACCCCACAAATTCCTCAGAGATAGAATGAGCACCAAAATTAAAACCCAAAGATACAAAGATTATCCCTTGACAGTAGTTGTCTCTCTCTCTCTTGTCCCAACTTCTTCTCTCTCTCACTCATGCACCCTAGTTGAGTGAGTGTGTGTCTCAAATAGAGAGGCTCACTCTCTATTTATATTCTTTCGTTCACTTAATATTTGACTCAGTTACATAGGCTCAAGTAATCCTAACTAACTTTTAGTAATTTTCCTGATAGGAACATTTGGGTACAAGGAAATACAAGTGATTCTCCCGATAGGAGCATCGAGGATCAATGGAATATAATATATATAAGTGAATACATTCTGAAGTTACAAATAAATCAACAATGATCTTCTTAAAGCAACCTTGAAGGTATCTAGGTTACTGTGCACTAAGTCTAAAATTGAAAATCAGTTGAGACAGGAGAAAGTGGAAAATAAAGCAAACCTGCAGCAAATAAAAAATCTCCAGGGATATATATTGACTGTTGACAGTGAGGAAAACAAAGGAGAAGCAACTCAGAAATTGCTTTAATGAAAAAGAAAATGCAATTCAATTGTTGAAAAAGAAGCTCAAAATTCCTGCCACTCGTCTTATACAAGCTTTAGAATTGTCAGAATTAGAGAAATAGAAAGAAATACTTAATGATGAGTTGAGAAATTGTAAGGAAAATATTTTGAAGTTTAAATAAGAGAAGAAGGATCTGGAGAAAGAAAAAGTGCTCTTGATTGAGAATGAAAAGGTCCTCAAGCAAAACTAGGTAGAGTTGGAGAAGAAAATATCAGAGAAAGGAACAGAGCCCGAGGTACAAATAATGTCACCAGCCGCACCTGCACAAACAAATGAATAATCAATTGTGTAGGCTATGTCCTAGGTAAGCTTGAGAGATATAGAGATTATTGGCTTGAAGAATCATAATAGAATTTTAGAGGATGCATCTCTAAAGAAAGAAGAAGATAGAAAATTTAAAGAAAATAAGTATAAAGAGCTCCTAGACAAGAATGATAAACTAATGAAGTAGTTGACTGGAGAGATGCCTGTACAAGGAGCTAAGCATATCATATGGGATATGATTATAACAGAGGCAAGGAAACTCATGCCATATCTAAATTACATCCTGGATAAAGAAATTGTTATACAGGATGCTAAACAAATTTTTATGGTAGTGAAATAAGTTCTAAACAAAAAACCCATAGACACAACAAATAATACAGTTAGTTTTCTGAATGGCCTGTAAGAAGATGATTTGAAGGTGGCAGAGATTAAAGACAGAATTTCAGTCATCACTTGGGTAAGAAAGATTGTTGGCAAGCATTAGCATCTTGACACTGTACAAGCCAAAATAGATATCATGCAACATCAAGTCAAGACGTTTATTGAACTATTCACACCGGTGTTTGAAATGGATTTACCTTTCTTCTGGGAAGAAAATGGTAGACTTTTATCTCAAGTAGAATATCATGCACAATTGGCTAGATGCAGATTAGACCACAAGAGATTTGAAGACATGCAACAATCTTTGTGTGGGAAAACAATAGTGGATAAATTATCTGAATATTTTGAGATATTAAACACTTTCAGAGCTACTTTTATGCAACTACCAGAAATATCTTACATGGATCATGTAGAATTAAGGGTGCTGGAAAAAGAAATGGCTAACCTGGAACTGCCAACTGTCGATCAATGGAAGATAGTTGAAAAATATGGGAAAGATAAGTACATGTTGCGTGAATGAAGACTTCTTAAAGGCCATTGAATATTAGTTAGTTAACAATTTATAGTTTATTTCTTGAGTAGTTATTAGTTAGAGAGACAAATGACAAATGTAAAAAGGAAGTTATTGCCTATTTTTAGCATAGAGTTAGTTAATATCTCATGGAGCATAATTTTGTATTTAAGCAAGTTTTTACATTGTAACAAGGGTTGGAACAAGTGAGAGATTTTGTATTGTAATAGAGATCCAAAGATTAATAAAATTACAGAGTCGAACATGGATTTTGACAGAGATTCATGTGTTATTATCTTTTTAGTCTATACTTTCTTTCCTTATATGTGTATGTGTTTCCTATTAAAAACTTCCATTCTACTATCTTTTTCATGCTTAAATGAGTTTATAACGGTTCATAATTCATATCCATATGCTCTATTCCATTACTTTTGAGCATTCACAAAACCTTTCCTCTAAAGTTAATAGTGAATTAATCCTTGATAGATGACCACATTAATGGATTGTTTCTAAATTCTTCTTTCCCACCAGACAACAAGATTTTTGATTGTGAAGAAGTAGCTACCTTGCCTTTTTTAGCGTTTGTTTGTAATAGCACTGTAAATGTTTATTGTCCCATATGTATCCATTCCCAATGAGCACTTATTTCAACCACAGTTAACATTAAATTTTGTTTCTTTTTAAACATATACGGCCTTTGAGATAAATATTGAGAGATCCCTCTCTAGAAAGAAAGAATCCAACTTTCTTCCTAAAGTTTGGTTACATGGTTACCTTGGGATCACCCTTTCACAACCAGGGATAAATTCTGAGTGCTAACATCTTGGTGCCATTGTCGAGGAATGAGAGTTCAAATATTCCATAGGAGAATGACAAAGTTATTCAATAAAGACATGGTTTATGTGGGCAAACAAAAGTTATTACATTTGAGGTCGATTGTGCATTTTCCCTGGTGACTTCATGCTGATTTTCAAGAAGATATTCAGAAGAAGACATCTTGGCTTCCAGTAGGGCACATACTAGAGGTAATCATGATTTTGAAATATTATACAGTGTGGAAAACCCGAAAAGTTTGATTAGGCGTAGATGGGGTAAAGAAAAAATAAGTACTTCTCATACTGAAAGGTCATTGTTCAAAATCAGGAAGAATATTTTAGTTTTCAATATTTGGATTTGGAAATAAATGTTGAAGGGTCTCTGTTAAGGTCAAAATCAAAATCAGATTTGAAGCAAAGTGAAATCAATCCAAATAGGCTTCAATCATATTTGCTAGACTCACTTTGGCATAATATCCAAGATACTGTAAAGACTAAAGAAATTAATCCTTTGATCCAAACTTTCTAGCCTCATATTCCTATCCCTGTTCAAAGTCCTCCTGCTACTCAAAACCCTCCTAGACCCGTGGCAACCAGATTTTCTCCTTTGGCTCTGCCTACTATGTCACATGATTTGCCCTAGAATTATTCACAAAGAATATATTTATTTGATGGGGAACATAACTTTACAAATAGACAACACATGGATAGGTTTGAGGATTTTATTGACTTAGAAGAAGTTGAATATGATGATTCTAAGATGAGACTCTTTGCACAAAGTTTGTCAGGTTTTTCCAAAAGGTGGTTTAAGGATTTACCTACAAGATCTATACCCACATTTGAATATTTCCAAACCCTGGTTTTAGATAGGTGGGAAGACAAGAAGATTCCCTTGAAATTTTTGTCTCAGTAAAATAATTTAAAGAAGGGAAATTTTGAGTCAGTACATGAGTTTTCCAACAAATTCATGAGGGTGTATAACTATATTCCAACAGATATTAAACCCTTCATAGGAGATGCTAAAGTAAATTATGGATATGCCTTTGAGAGTGATTTTGCCTTATTACCAAGAGAAAGAAAATCTACAAATATTCTTGCAATGTTTAAAGATGTTGTGGAGGTAGAAGCCAATTTGATGGCTTAAGGGAAGATGAAACAGAGAATAGAAGTGGATAGAAGAAAAATCAGAGAATAAAATAAGCCTTCTACTTCCTCTTCTTCAAATGATTCCAAGTTTTACATAATGATGAAGACAATGGAGAGTTTAATGGACAAATTGACATTAGATAATAGACCACCTAACAGACAACAACCTGAACCCAAAATAAGAAATGCAAACTTCAGAAGACCACCACCTCCTCCCCCTCAAATTAGGTAGAGAGAACAAAGGAATCCAGGAAATCCTGAAGACCAATAGATAAGGCCTCCATTCCCAAAAAAAATGTTGATGAGGAGGAATAAAATGATCCAATGGACAGTCAAATAAACCACTTTTATGATCTGGATTATGAGGTTTATCTAACTGAAGAAGAACACAATTTGTTTGGTCAAGACGATTACTGTAATGCATTTGAGATAGAATCAGAACAATATCAAAAGGATTATCAAAATGCCATTGATGATTTCCGAAATAAATTAAAGTTGAGAAGTAGAGATGTCATTAATAAAGGGATGCCCAATTCAAATCAGCCTTCCAGTAGTTAGTTAGCCAAACATAGAAAAAAAAACAGAAAAGCAAAAAGATAAACAAAAAGAAAATGGTGTATAGAAAGTTTCAAATAATAAAGGAGAAATGTCAAAAGAAGCTAGACAACCAATACCAGTTGATGTTGATAGAGCAATTTCATGTTTCAATCTACAATCCGAATTGTCCAAAATAAAGATTTCCATCACATTTAATGAATTGTTTAGGAACAATGAATACAAAGATAAAATAACAAGGATGGTAAAAAATGAAGGTGATTATCAACCATATACCTTAGAATTAACAAATGATGCTCCCACTATTGTCCTTGGACATAAAGTTGAATATACAGATGAAGAGAATGTCCCACCTTTTTATGTAAGATTGAATGTTCATGATATGATTTTGCAGAAAGCTATGCTAGATTCTGGTGCATCTCATAATTTAATGCCAAGGGTAGTGGTGGAGAGTTTAGGATTGGAAATTACAAGGCCTTATAAAGACTTGTATTCTTTTGATTCTAGAGAGGTAAGATGTCTAGGGTTAATCAAAGACATGGTGGTAACTCTTACATAGATTCTAGCCAAGAGTATTGTCATGGATGTGCCATAGTGGCTGACATCCATCCTAAATTTGGTATGTTATTGTCAAGATCATGGGCTTCAAAAGTAAAAGCAACATTACAGATGGACATGTCATATGAAACCATTCCTTTGTTTGGAGGTAACAGGAGATTGTATAGATAAAAAATGTTAGCATATGAGGTTAGTAGCCAAGACAAGCATGATAACCATCCTATATATGTTGTAGATATTGATTTGGGTTCCTCCATATTTTTCAATGGATCTCATGCTTATCCGGAAATACCCATAGTGGTGGAAATAAAAGAAGACAAAGATTTTTCCAAAAGACAGGAAGCATTAGAGAAAAAACAGAATGAAGAGGGATTGTGGACAATGTATTTTGATGGGTCCATTAGTAAAGAAGGAGATGGTGCCCGTGTATGGATAATTTATCCAAATAGGGACTTTAAAGTGTGTTATTTTAAGTTGGATTTTGAATGTACAAATAATGTAGCAGAGTATGAAGCTTTGTTTTTAGGGCTGAATGCTTTGAAATATTTGAAATCTAAAAAAATATATGTTTTGGGGGATTATGAGCTAGTTATAAATCAGGTGAATGACAGTTACCAAAACAAACATCCTAGAATGAGGGAATGTAGAAATGAAGTATGGGACATGTTGGGGAATGTATTTACAGAAACAAAGTTAGAGTGATTCCCAGAAGAGAAAATCAAGTAGATGATTCACTGGCCACCACTGTTGGAAATTTCAAAGTTCCTATTTATTCAAAGAAAAAACATAAAATAATAGTTGTAAATAGACCTTCCATTCCTGATAAATCCAAATACTGGCTAGTATTTGAATATGATCTGCAGATAAAAATATTTTCGGAGCAGTCAGGTGAGTTTGTAAATACACAGAGTGACACAAAGAACCAAGATTCAAAAAAATTCTAGGAAAATGTACAGTTTGTAGAAGAAGATATTGAACAAAAAAAATTAAAAAACATGATTGGAGTAAAATATATAATATAACAAAAAATAAATTATATTCCAAAGGGTGTTATTCCTGTAGAGAAACTATTTGATCAAAATGATGTTTCTAACAATCCAAAAGTGTAGCCCACTGAAAATGATTTGGAAGATCAAAATGTAGGAACTGAAAATTCACCCAAGATTGTAAAGCTATCAAGAAACTTGCCTGTAAAATAAAAAGAAAAATATGTAAATATGATGAAGAAATACACTGATGTGTTTGATTGGAGTTATGAAGACTTGAAAGAGAATGATACCTCCACCATACAACATATTATTCCTATTTGCTGACCTGAGGAGAAACTGTTCAGACAGAAATTAAGAAGAATAAACCCCATGTTGTTACCTTTGATAGAGAAAGAGGTAAGAAAATTGTTTAATGCAAAAATCATTGTTACTCTCAGATTTTCCAAATGGGTAGCGAATTTAGTACCTGTAAGAAAGAAGAATGGGGAAATCAGATTGTGTGTTGATTTCATAAATTTAAATAATGTGTCACTGAAAGACAATTATCCTTTTCCCAAGATGGATCACATTTTACAAAAAGTAGTAGGAAATGAAATAATTTCCACCATGGATGGATTTTCTAGGTACAACTAGATAAAGCTTCTACCTAAAGACCAAGATAAGACAACTTTTACTACACCTTGGGGTACTTTCATGTATGCCAAAATTCCTTTTGGGTTAATGAATGCAGGAGCTAGTTTCCAGAGATCCATGGACATATATTTTGCTAAGGAGAAGGGTAAGTTTGTGGTAATTTATATGGACATAATTATAGTGTATTCTAAGTCTGACAGGGACCATCAGAAAAATTTGGAAAAGATGTTTTTAAAGTGCAGAAGGTATGACATTTCCCTTAATCCCAGAATGTCAAACTTTTCTATGAAAGAAGGGAATTTGTTGGGTCATATTATTTATAAGGATGGGATCAGAATTGATCCATATAAAGTAAGTGCGATTCTGAAGGTAGAAGAACACATGAGTAAAAAGGAAGGGCAATCATTCATTGGCTAGGTGAATTTCTTGATAGGATTCATTCCTAGTTTTGCAGATATATTGAGAAATGTCACAAACATGCTGAAGAAAGATAGTGAAATAAAATGGACTGTGGATGCTAGGAAATCTTTTAAGGATATTAAGAAATAAATCATTGATTCCCCAATTTTAGTGAGTCTCGATTTTGGTAAAGAATTTCTGGTTTTCTCATATGCATCTGAACATACAATTGTTGGAGTCTTACTACATAAAAATAATCAAAATGATGAACAACAACCTATTTCTTTCTTTAGCAAGGTGTTGAGGGATGGGGAATTAAATTATGATATTATGGAGAAACAAAATTATGCTCTGGTAAAGACCTTGAAAGATGTTAGGGTCTACATTTTACATTCTCACATCATACAATTTGTTCCTAGTAATGTAGTAAAGAATATCCTCACTTAGCCTGACCCAGAAGGAAAGAGAGTTAAGTGGATTGTTTTTCTATTCGAATATGATCTAGAAATTAGGCCCACAAAATTGGTGAAAGGGAAGGGAATTGCTAAACTAATGACAGATTCAAATTGTGAATATTTGAAATTAAATTTCTTGTCAAATCATTCTAATCAGCTTGATTCAGGATTGCAGGTGCTAGCATATTTTTATTTATCCCCATGGTACAATGACATCATTTATGTGTTGAAAAACTTACAGTCTCCTCCAGGATTGAGCAAAACTAGGGCCAGGTCAGTAAAATTGAAAGCATAAAAAAATTGTTTTATGGATCAGTATCTGTATTGGAAAGATCCAGGTGGGATTTTGTTGAATTGCTTGCTGGAGAATGAATCTAAACAAACCATGAAGGAATTTCATCAGGGTGTTTGTGGAGGACATCACTCCTGGAAAGTGACTGCCAACAAAATTTTGAGGGTTGGTTTTTATTGGCCTTCCATGTTTTCTGATACTTATAAAGAAATCACCACTTGTCATCAATGACAGATCATTGATGGAAAATAAATCTAATGCCATTACCTCTTAATCCTATTTCAGTTGAGGCACCTTTTCAATAGTGGAGGTTAGATTTCATTGGAGAAATTAATCCAAACTCTTTTGGTCAGCACAGATGGATTTTAACCTTAACTGATTCTTTCACAAAATGGATTGAGGCTATACCAACCAAGAGAGCCACTGATTCTGCCATCATGAATTTCTTAGAAAATAATATTTTGTCAATGTTTGGGTGCCCTAGAAGGATTGTAATTGATAATGCACCTGCTTTCAAGTAAAAAATGATGATAAGTTTTTTCCATAACTACCATATCAATTTGAATCACTCCACTGCATACTATCCTTAAGGGAATGGGCTTGCAGAATATTCCAACAAGAGTTTGGTGAAGATAATCAAAAGGTTGTTTGAACAAAATAAAATAGATTGGCACAAAAAATTGAAATATGCTTTGTGGGAAGATAGAATTAGCACTAAAAGGGAAATTGGGATGTCACCTTTTTAGTTGGTCTATGGAGCAGAGGTGATTTTTCCAGCATCTCTAGGTCTACATGTCATGAAGTTGCTACAAGAACAGGAGGAACCAAACCATATGCAGAGGAGAATCAATCAGATTATTGGGTTGAATGAAATAAGGGATACAACTTATGTCAAAGTACTTGTACATCAAGAAAAGATGAAAAAGAATTTTGATAGGAGGGTGAAGGAAGAGCAGTTTCGATTAATCACTTGTTTTTGAAATGGGATGCACCTAAGGAGGAAAAACATGGAAAATTTGATCACATGTGGAAATGACATATATTATTGCAGCTTTCAGGGGAGATAATTCATTTATCTTACAACATCAGGGTGGGGTTCACCTAAAAGGGGGCTTTGTCAATGGAAGATTTCTGAAACATTACTTGTCCTAAGGTGGAAGGTAATTTTTGTACCATAGTTGTACATATTTGTTTAATTTGAAAAATTAGTACAGATTGCGAGTTGAAGGATTCGAAACCTGAAAAGAAGGCCCTAATATCTTGAGGGGTTTCCATTTTTCTTTATTTTATACACAGAGAAAAAGAAAAAAAGTTTTGAGTTTATACAGAAAAATAAAAAGGCACTGGTCTATGGGTTCTTTGCTACCTCATAGGAAGAATAACATCCCCAGTTGTAGCCAGATGTTAGCACCATTTATGGTTAGTAGTTAGAGAGGGGCATACATTACAAGAAATAAGGTAGAGTGTGAAAAAATTCATAATACGACCAAAGCTATGTCATAAGGTGCTCAGAGAATGAGGCAGGGGCTATTTCCAAAGTTTAATTCATGGTTTAAAGAGTTAGGAATAGGTTAGAATCAAAATCCGCACATGTGTTGTAATGCTATACTTTCCAATGGTGTAGAACTATGGACGGGAAGATATACGGTTGTTAATAAATTTTCTAGCTAAAGATGTGCGAGGAAATAAGTTTGGGTAGCTAGCAGAATGGTGTAAAGGGAACAAAGATCAATGATAATGCAGATTTGTGGTTGATAATGAATCTGCTGATGGAACTAGAATGAAAGAGTAAATGTTTCCAACCAGTGGAAAATTTTACACACTACACTAACAACAACGGAGATCAAAATGAATAAGTGATCTACGGTCAATAAATATTCCGCTCAGTGAAAATGCCTGGAAAAAGGCAGATTGGAAATCATTGGAAAGTTGTATGGCCCACACAAATCAATAGTGAAGATCAATGCTCGAATGAGACCAACAGTTATGCATCATTATGTCGATAGAAGTTGCACACATGAATGAGATGTTGATCAACGGAATGTGTTAAAGGGCCCGCATGATCGAGGGTTGAGATTTAATGTTGATGAGATCTATGACCGAGGGATATTCCGCTACTATAAGATGCATGGATAAAATTATAATGAAACCCAATGGAATTGATTAAAGGGTAAAAATAATAAAAGGCAGAGATTGATGCTGATCAAGATCAATAATGGAGATGAACTCCGTTGGAGAAAGGTTCATGTTGTTTGTACAATTGGATATGAGAAGAATATCTAGAGGTAGGAGTTGATCAACGATCGAGATTTATGGATAATGAGATCAAGGGTTGTCTACCAATTTGCTGATGAAAGTAGCAGGTCATTTTACACTCTAGTTGGATGGTGGTAAATCAAGCAGAAGATCTATGGTGGAAGACAAAAGGATGATGGATCTACGGTTAGGAAGGGATTCACTGCAAAGAATTGCAAGGAGGATAAAGATAAATAGGGTAACAGAATTGGAAATGTAGGATAAACATCGATCAATATCGATGGCTCAGGATGGAAAGAGAATAGATCTATGGACAAAAAGGGATTTACCTAGGAAAGCTGCATGAAGGATTCCATTGCATAAAATACTATAAAACGTAAAGCACATGGATGATGATTATTCGTCTTTTGTGCATTGGAAGAAGAAAGCTCAGTTTGCATGGAATAATCCAACTCAGACACATTCTATTCCATGCATCAGCTGACCAAGTAGGCCACTTTGTACCTACCAAATATTATTTAAAAATGGATAGTGGAGGGGAAATAGAGGCTCAGACCCTCGAGTTTCAGAAAATTGAAGAAGTGTTTGAGGGCATGGATAGTGATTTTTTTTATACCCTGCTATCTTTTGGCTCCAGTAACCAGTTGCAAACTAGATTGAAAACATTTAAAGATTAGGGTAAAGACGTACATGGTGTTTACAGGTCCCATTTTCATTTTTTCTGTCCAGATCAAACCCTAATATTTCCTGATTTCATTGACTGGAGTGCTTCTAATTATTCCTCTTCCGAAAGAGTAATTATGGATGCGACCAAGACTAAATTTTTTTGTCCTATCATCCTGTTAGTTGTCTGTGATTCCCTTGTAGATCCCTCGACATTCACCCATAAATGTGAATACTTCAGTGACAAAAAATTTGTCCAGTCATTTCGTGAAACAACCATTGAACAAAACAATTGTTTTTCACTACCTGTTTTAAACCAGATGTGCCTCTACAAAATCAATCCTTCCCTGTAGATTCCAATTTATTTTATGAAGATACTAAACTGGTCATTTCATTAATGAATCGGTTTTTAGATTTGGATATAGATAAGTATGTCATTCAGTTGAAAATGAGCCCTTTTTTCAGAGTTAGTAGCAGTAAGCCTGAGCCCTAGTCATCCCAGTTAGTTTTCCTTCAGTTTGATAAATTCTTGGCTGAGAGTATTCACTCTCAGCTAGTGGATTTCCATAGTAAAAGGCATTTCAGATTTCAGTCTAATTTAGTAAGAATGTTTCTGTTCTTCAATTGAGAAAATTTGTAGCTAGCATAGATGGTTTTGATCAATTATATCAACAAGAGTTTCTTTAAATACATTAACTTTTTAATGGATGAAGTTTATAAAGTTTATTTACAGAACAAGTTGCCCAAAGTTTTACCAGTAACGAAGGTATTTTTGCAGTTTTCACTAGACAAGAGGATTTGCTATTGGTTTTTATTTGAATAGCACACAATCATAAGGGTATATGGATTCATTCATGAACCATATGTCCTATCTGCATTTCTCACTCCAAGAATTTTTTCACTGGATTTGATCATATAGAAGCTTATTGTTGAAAATGAACATTTTATAAGTTTCAGAAAACTTCAGAGATTAAATTTCCTTGGGTGGTTGGAAAATTTATCATTAAAAGTAAAGTTGCACTTCCTTTAGTATTAAACCCGCTTAAGGAGATTCGTTTTTAGATAGATACTGCAATAAATTATGACCCCCATCACATAATTTCTATAAGGAAGCAAGTAAATAAGAACACAGATTTTGAACATCAAGAGGTTGAAGGTTTAGTTGAAAGTGCAAATTGGTCAGATTATCCCTTGTTAGTACAAAATGATGATGATATGTAGCAGGATTCTACATCACCATTGCAAGATACTAGTGTTTGTTGGTGAAGCCCACCAACAAAGCTTCGTCGACAGGGGTTCCCGCTCTGTCGATGCCTTGTAGCGCATTCTCCCTAAGCACTGGCTTAGATAGGTTTTAACCTGCCTAACAACATCTGTGGAGCAGACAGGGTCTCACCTGAGGTGTTCAAGGGAGATCTATCAGAACCGAGTTTCTGACAGTGGGGAAGGAGGATATGGGGATCTGACAAAGGGAAATCATAACTTATTGAATCCTCATACAGTATCAAAATATCGCAGCATTATTCATCATAGCGCATCAAGAATAAATTACAGAAACTTAAAACCCACAGATCGCATTGATATAGCAGAAAGACACCGATCACATCTATAACAAGTCATTTTAACAAAACAGAGCCGTAGTATCACAACAGATCTATAACAATAGACAAGAATTGAGCCATATGCATCACATCATATATTAATCTTGCACAAACACACCACATTACATAATCCTTCTCCAAAACTGGAGACTGCATACATCAGAAAGAAGCCTACATAAAATCGCAGTCACAACAGGAAAATCTCAATAAGACAGATCGCACCAGATCATATCCCTTACAATTGCGCATGCAATACAATTGTTCACAACTGCTCACATATGATGCTCTATCTTTATCTCTCTCTCTCCTTTTTCTATATTTCCAAAAATGGATCTATAAATAGTCTTATGCCATTACATCAAGGGTCCACAAATAACTGAATTCTAACTGCTACTGACCTATTGCAACAAAACTTGGTCAAAATATACATAAAATATTCAAAAACGGTTATCTTCACGCTTAGTGCACGAATCTGACCTTGCGTGGTACCACGTGAGCTTGTGCAGCTGCCGTGATGATGCACAACTCACTTGTCCCAAACCCCTTGCCAATAAGCCCCCAACAATGTTTTGTGTCTTTCCCTTGAGCCACGTTAGGTCGACAGGGTGTGGGCCGACATCTTGTCCTTAAAATATTCAAACTGCCATGCAACTTCACGGACCTGCAGCTGGACTTGACTGGTGATACTTTGACAATTAGTCAAATTCTATTGGATGGGGTGCTCCTCACTCACCTTACTGTCAACCAGTTAACACTTCTCTTGAATGGCCTAGAGAGTGGCGATGGCCTTAACAGCCAACTGGCCACCGATTTCTTGGAATTCGTCGAGCTGCTCGCGGTGCTTTTGTTGACATTTTTGGGCCTTGGCATCTCGCTGTTGTAGATCCTTTAGCTCAGAGGCCTAGGTGATCTACACCATCAGCAGCATGGCCTTTAGCAACGTCTTCAGGGTTTTTAACTGACCCTTTACCTCTTGCACTTGCGCCATAAGTTGATCAAGCTACTCATCCTAAACAATACTTTGCCAAAACTGCGTGGTTGTCTCCATAATAGTTTTAGCCTCTTTCTCCATGGTGTCAAACTGAGTGGAAATTTCTTCAATGGAGGTCTTGAGCTCTGGAACTTGCTCCGGCGGCGTTATGGGTTGTCCTAGGCCTGGAGCATCAAGTTAGTGTCCTGAATCTGAACTAGAGTTTGCCCCAATCGCTTGGCCTTTTTGACTAGGGTGAGTGCTGAGGTGCTTTCAAACATGTTTTGGAAGGCATCAAAAATATCCTGCTCAAATTCGTTGCACCTTGCACACAACTGCGCCTGCTTAACAATCAGGAAATCTTGCGCCTTCTTGAGATCGGTGATCTCTTCAGTAGCCTTTTGTTGCAACTCGACCTATGCAGCCTTTAGCTAATTGATTTCTTGTAACTTATCCTCTGCTAACTACACATGGACCTGGTGTATCTCCTCATCTTCCTTCTACAGCTTCGCAGCGGTATTCCTGGACTGAACATAGCCCTCAGTCCATTCTGCCTACCTTGCTGCCAATTCCAATGCGGCGCCATGCTGCAACTCGACCAACGCTGTAGCGAACAGTTTGTTCTAATCCAACATCACACTCTAGTTCAGGTGTAGCTACTGGTGCACTTCTTCATTGCCGGCATCGATTGCAGTCGGGGGAACTTGCACGTTCCTAACCTAAGGCTTAGTCCTGATCGATGGACTGTCCTGCAGCAAAGGTCTCACCAATGGTTACTTTGAAACAATATAAAAAATGGACTCTAATATACTTCTTACCACACCAAATCCTTCATGGTTATATTCACGGATCTCCTTAGTGGCAGCCATAGATGAATATGCAATGGCATTGATAAGCAGCTGCAGCTGGTCCTCCATCCCCATTTTGGAACCACTGCCAGCCTCGTACTCCTGCCACCACTTAGTGCATTTCTCCTTCCACATCCTCTGTGCAATATCTTCAGGGTCTGTTGATGAGTCATTGTCAGAGTCATGGGTGCTAAATTCCAGTGGGGCAGGGTCTTCAGGGGCCTCTAGGGGTAGCTCCTTATCTAACTCTTCTTGACTCACCAGGACGTGCCAGTCCCTTGGCCAATCTTGCACAATAGCGTCCAACTCTTCTATGGTGACCTTATAAGGCAATGGTAACCACTGTCGATCAAGATCTCGCCTAGCCTGAATATGAATGGAGTGGGGTCCAATAGAAAATCGAAGGATCCGCTGATACTTGGCCGCGGTGTAGGGAGAAAATCTAGGAATGGTGACAGTGGTAGTCTGCAGTGCTTCCCAATAGATCCATAAATGAATAGCATAGTCGGTTTGGCAACTGGGTTCTTCGACCCACCAAAGGTTTTGATAACGGGCACCACAGAAAACCTTGGCTGCCTCAACCGCCATCGGTTGGTAGTCCTTCGGTTCCATCCACGCAACAAGAGAAATGAGAATCAAAAGCCAATTATAAGAAAAATGCCACCCCGTTTGAGTAGAAAGTGCATCCTCAAGTAATTGATTCAACATAAATAAATACCAATTCATCTGCACCCCTCGGCACATTTCTGGGCACAAGCGACAAACCCTGAATTGCATTGGATGGTTCGATTGCCGCAAACAACCTTGCTGGCCAAAATTCTTGTGCCAATGCGCACAGTCTGTGAATTGATACTGTCAATGTGATAAGCATGACCATCCCTTTGTAACCTGAAGTGCTTCTTCAGCTACTTTGCAAGCTGCTTATCTATATCTCTCCCACGAATATATTGCACTAGGTCCTCCCCAGCCTTAGGAAAACCCCTAATACTTGCACTCAAGTCAACAGAGATGGGGATTGGCATATTCAGCTACAATGTTCCTCCATGGAAACATGCCAACAATTGCTTCAAACATGCATGTGCTTCATTCAAACGGCCGAAATGGGGCATATTGATGAGCCCCAGCAACCCATAATTCTCTAATCCACTGGCCCATGGTTTCAGAATTCGTTGAATGGGACCACCGGGTGTCGAATGGACGGATTCATATGGCTTGTCCCAGACATATTTAAGCAAAATCAAGTCATGGTCATTGAACTTGAGCCTGATCAACGTAGGGATGATGTTGACTGAGCATGTCATCCCTTTCAGCAGTGCTGGCAACTTGGGTGGGTACTTCTGACTCTTCGACATCTGTTGTGGCTTAGATCCTGGATGCGTAGGAGTAACATAACCCAAAATATCATTCATCAAGACACCCCGAGGTGCCGCGGACTCAACAACTCTTAAGCTCAATGGCCCAGTCTGTGTAATGCCTTCTCTGTGCACCTTTGCAGACATCCGAGATTGCCTCTTCTTTGGCGGCGTAGGATTGGGTCTCTCCATCTGTCACTTCTTCTTTGGGATGGATGATGAACCCACTAGCATACTCATGACTTCGACTTCCACAGCCATGGGTTGAATGGGAGACTTGTATTCACTCGATATTTCAATAGCGTCAAGGCTGCTTACAATCCCTTACTCCTCAAATCTTGAAAATTCACTCAACAGCTCGAACTATACTGCACTCAACACTCTGGTCGACACTTGCATAGAATTCACCTTCTATCTCTGCTCTTCGCGACTAAACAATGCCATCTGATGCATCCTAGGCAATGTTTTTTAGCCACTTCCAAGTCTAAATCCATCATTACCAAATATAACTTCATCATTATTTCCAAATTGAGTAGTAATGACGCCAAATCTGTCGACGATCTTATGCCTCTAACAGTCGGATCATCCATTAATGCGGGTCGCTTCAATAAGCGTCGCCAACCAATTGGTTTAACTACCTGCATTTATTGCCTGATTTGACCACCCCACAGTTTGATAACTATCGCAAAGGGTAAACTTACTATCGCTAACAATTATAACCTTGCGTAGCCTCTCCCTGAAGGCTCGCCTTGCGCTGCTAAACTAGAATTCTCATCATTTTTTTTTGTTTTTTAGCCTCATGTGGTGCGCATCGCCGGCCCTGTTCTATAGGGCTTCAAGCGACTCCCGTTGATGATTTTCAGCAACATGGCACCATCTAACTATTGTAACTGAGCTGCACCACTAGATGCAATGGACTAAACAAGATAGGGACGTAACCGATGCATTTGCAACTTACCCATATGCTTGATAAACTTACTGTCATATAACAACACCAAATCGCTTGTCACAAATTGTTTATGTTTAATATGGCGATCATGCCATGCCTTTTGTCGATCCTTCGCAACCTACTAGTGGAAGCCTGTGATGAAACGATCTTCTTCAAGTTGAATCAACTATGCAACATGTTCTTCTAATGCCGCTGCATCATCCATACCCATTGCTGCGGGAATATGCAAGCTGGGAACAATATACTCCATAGGCATGATTGCCTCTTACCCATAAACCAACTTAAATGGTGTCTACCATGTTAGCCTTTTGCAAGTAGTGCAATATGCCCAAAGAACTGCAGGAATTTTTAAATCCCAATCATCATGGTTAATGTTACGTACCTTGGTTAGCGTTGTCTCCAAAATTTTGTTGAAGGCCTCAACGGTACCATTTACCTGCGGATGGCAGGGTGTACTCTTCTTATGCTGTATCTAGAGCTCTTCAGTTAGCGTTTTTACCTTTTGGTTAACCAAGTGATTTCCCTGGTCACTCATAAGGATTCTAGGACACCCAAATCGTGTCACAATGTTCTCAAAAATAAACCGGGCTGCCATCGCAGCGGTACAATAAATGACTAGTGCAGCCTCCACTCATCGTGTCAGGTAGTTAGTTACAGTAATAATATAGTGAGCACCAGTGTGCTTACCTAGAGGATTTATAGGACCCACAAAGTCGACATCCCATTTATCAAACAGTTGCAAAGTCACTTGCAGCATCAGTGGCATTTCATCCCTCCACGATGGTTTACCCATCCGTTGGTAGACATCACAGCCCCTTGCATAGTCTATGGCATCATTATGCAACATGGTCCACCATAGCCCAGCATGCAACACCTTTTGTGCAGTAGCGTGGCCTCCATAGTGACATCCCGCGATTCCGACATGCGCTTCTTCTAGAATGGGACCCTGCTCATGTGGTAAGACACACCGTCGCAATATTTCATCCAGTCCAAGTTTATACAGCTGTCCAACAATGAGTTGAAAATCAGAGGCTTTTACAACCAACTGCTTCTTTTGGCTAATCGACATGTCTGCAGGGGCGACAAAATTAGACAAAAACTGAACAATTGTTGCGTAGTGATCATCAGCGACTTCAACTCGGAACAATTGTGCATTTGGCAAGCCATCGTAAATATTGGTTGGTTCTTCACCATTCTCAACGTGTGACAGATGATCTAGGCCAGCATTCAGCCGTCCTAGATTTACCACTATTTTAAAATCAAATTCTTGGAACAACAACAACTACGTATAGATTATCCCCCCCAACACAGGCTTATTGACTAGGTATTCAAAGTAGAATGATCAGTGAACATCTTGAAATGTCCACCCAATAAATAGTGCCTGAATTTTTGCAGAGCATAAACCATCGCCAGGACTTCCCTTTCAGTCGTGGTATAATTTCGTTCGAAAAATGATAACTTTCTACTAGCATATGTGATTGGATGATCCAAGTCGCCTTCACCTGGCTGCGTAAGAACAACACCTAGTGTAGTAAAAGAAGCATCAACATGCACATGAAATTCTTTATTCCAATCAGGGAAAACTAGTATTGGTGCAGAGGCCATCTTGGCCTTCAGGGTGTCGAAGCTTCCTTGACATTCCAGAGTCCATTTAAATGCAACATCTTTCTTTAGAAGCTTTTCCATGGGCGTAGTAATCGCAGCGTATCCTCTGACAAACTTGTGATAGTAGCCCGTATGTCCCAGTGTCGCACGGAGCATTTTTACATTCGTTGGCATTGGTAAACTGAGGATCAACGCAATATTCGTTGGATCAACCAATAGACCTTCTTTACATACAATGTGCCCAAGTAGTATGCCAAAGGGTCCACAAAAAATACATTTCTTGGAATTCAATGCAATCTGATGCTGCCTACACCATTCGAGCATCAATCGCAGATTGTCCAGATGGTCTTTAACCAGGCCATAGATGGTCTAGTCATCCATATATACCTGCAGGAATTTCTGAATAAAATCTTTAAATACCGCAACAAATACGCGGGAGAATATAGGAAGTGCATTCTTCAGCCCAAATGGCATGATGGTATATTGGAAACAACCCCACTCGGTGACAAATGTGGTCTTATGGCTATCCTCCTTCGCAATCTGGATCTGGTGGTATTCCGAAAAGTCGTCTATGAATGAATATACCTCTTGGCCGCCTACACCTTCCAAGACTTCATCTATAAAAGGGGTCAGGAACAGATTGTGCACACATGCATCATTAAACTTTCTCAAATTGACACAAATATGGATTTTTCCAGTCTTCTTATCTTGGACCACCATCAGGCTTATCCAATTTGATTCTACTACGGGTTCAATGATCCTAGCATTGAGCATCCTATCGATCTCAACTTTCACACGATCCTTATACCTCGGGTTCAATCTATATGGCCTCTGGCATACTGGTTTGGCATCTGGTTTGAGTGGAATATTCATTTCCCCTAAATCGTCGAGTATCCCCTTCATTTCTGAGAATCCCATTGGAAAAAGGTCTTGGAATTCATGCAGTAGGTATGTGACTTTGGCCATCATCTCTTCTCCCCAATAGTCTTTGACATTAGCAAATTTTGGATTTTCTACCGACCCAATGTTAACTTTTTGGATCCTCAGCGGCTGGTTCATCAAGTTTGTCAGTATGTCGGGAGCTGCGACACCATGAATTCCTTCAGACTCTGAAATATTAACATTCCACATCTCGTCATCATCTTCAAGTTCTCTAGACAAGTTGTAGCACGTCATCATGGATTGGATAGAGAAATGCACATGAGGATCAATAGGGTATGCAACAGGGATGACTTTCAGTACTACATCACAGATAATGTGCAAAGCATTGCATACCTTGGGATTGGCATCCTAGAATCTAAATGTTTGCACAAAACAAATTGACAAATCCTCCCAAGTGGTAATGGTTCTGCGCAATTCTGCTGCCACATACCAGGACCGTGGCATCTCTTCTAAAGTGTGAACAAAAGAGTGAACCCACTCATCCTTGGGTCACGATGTCCATAATGTTTGACATTCAATCAAATGATGGGCGGGATCATTTTGTTCATCATACCTCCCAACATGATAGATATCTGTATCACCAAAGCAAACCATCATCAACCTGGGACACTGCTCCCAGTCATGGATCGTCTGCTTGTGTGTTGCCCACCATCAAGCCGGAGTAGCCTTTAGTGCTACATCAAGAGCCAGTATCCTTTGCAGTTCAAACACCTTTTCTTCAAATTCTTGGAAGAACTCAGATAGTCCTAATAGTCCTTTGTAAATGGGTAACTCGACAGTCCTGAGGGTCCATAGGAACAATGACCCTGACATCCTGGTTTTCAAATGCCATAACCTATTTTTTGAATTTGATCACTTCCATGCTATCATCAGCCCATTTAATTCCTAGAAATGCAAGATAGGAACCACCATCTCCTACAACTTCTATTACGTAAAATTCAACATGTTTTTTTGTACCTTCAATGTCGATAACCAAGTTTGAAACATGACCAATGGGATGAACCTTCACCTGGTTTTCTAAGCACAGCTGTACCGGTGACCATCCCAATGTTGGATTCCCCATCAATTTCCAAGTTTTCTTTGTCAGGATGTTTACATCTGATCCAAGGTCCAAAATGACCGAGTCAACCTTGTAATCCCCAATCTGGACATTCATCCTCATCTCCTTGTCGGTCTTCCATTTTTGCAAGGAATTCACAATGGAAACCTTCACTATCTTATCCGGGGGGTGTAATAATGCCTCAAGCTCAACAAGGGCATCTGATTCCCTTGCCAGCAATAGACATCTCTCAAAGAACTTGCGCAGGGCACCGTACTTCCGCGATGGTCCTGCCTCTGCAGATGGATCAAAAGCAAATGGCATATCAACAATTAGTAACTTACCCAAATTTCTCTTGATCTCATTCTTTGAATAGAAGAAAGTATCTTTCTCTGTCGCAATATCAAATGCGACCTTCTTCTTACCAGCGAGCCAAACTTGAAGCCCTGGTCCATCATCTCCAGTTGTTGCACTAGCATGAGTGATAATCCCAACATCAACATCCTTCATCCGAAACTCATCCTAAATAGTGGCAACTTCGATCCCTGGTTCAAAGGCGGGTTCTGATTCAGTGGTTGATTCATCGGTTGGTTCTGCGGCTGAGGCTGTGGTGGGACTTTCTTCTGCATTATTTGCTGGTTCTATACTTGGAATGCAGGTGGATTCTGCGCATTCTACAACTGGGGAATTTGTCATGCCTACCATTTTGCAATCAACTGGGGTCAACTTTCAACATTATGATTGCCAACTACACAATATGTGCATTGTGCATGATGACATTCTTTCTGGTAATGCCCAAATACCCCACAGGTATAGCATTGGACCGATTTGCGACCTTGTCCTCCCCCGTGGCCTCCTCCTCCTCCTCAACCTATGAATCCTCCATGGAATCCTCCTCAGACTCCTCCTTGCTGAAATTGTAGTTGGGCCATTGGTTGTTGCGGTGGGTTAGGTTGCTGCTGAACATATTGCGCGGATTGAGCATATTGCGGCTGATTATACTATGGTTTCGGTGCCTGATTATACTGTGGTTGTACCACCAATTGCGGCTGTGGTACGAATTGTGGTTGCGCCATAAACTGTTGTTGTGGTTGTGCAAGGACAAACTGCAATGGAGGTGGTGGCGTATACAGTACCTATGCTACTAGTTGTACTACTTGCGGTTGTGCTTGTGTTCTCCAGGGGCCCTCTCCTTTCACAAAGTAAGAATCATACGCTCTTTCCTGAGGCAAATCATAAACGTGGCAGTTTTTATCGTCATGTCCAACTGACCGACAAAACGTATAGTACAAAATTTCTGCCTTGGTGACCATCTTTTGCATATAGTCACAGTTCTCGTGTCGATGCCCATAAACCTGGTAGATGCGACTCCATGGTGCACTAGCACCACTCAACGCGCTCAGGGCTCCTAATAGCAAATAGTTCCGAAGCATCAGACAAGTATCCTTGGTATGTCCATTAGCATGGCAATGGGTGCACCAAAGATCATCATGATCTTCCTTAGTGTTTTTGATGTCTTGCAATTGCAGTGTTAAATTGGCCAACTACGCCTGAATTTGATTCATTCCAACAGCGGTTTCCCCTACTGGCAATGCCTCCAATTTCATCGCGGTTTCCAGAGCCTCGCTCTGCATCGCAATATTTTGTTGCATTAGCGCATTAGAGGAATTTTGAGGCCTAAAATGGGCCTCCTAAGGAAAATAATAAAATAACAGTTATAATAATAAAATAATAAAATAATATTTATTAATTTTGGAGGAAAAAAGAAAAAAACTAATTTTTGTGTTCGTATTTTCGATATATCTCCCTGTGTTTTTACTCAAATTTTGATCGGGAGAGCTCATTGGATGTGTAATTTGATTCCGCATTGACGGACCCCACTACCCCAAAAACAAGAAATACCTGAAAAAATGTGATGATGATGTCATCATCACATTTTTCATGCACTGTGGGTACTTGTTGGATGCGGAATCAAATTCCGCATCCAACGAGCTCTCCTTATTGAAATTTGAGTAAAAACACATCGAGATATGTCAAAAATACGAACAAAAAAGTAGTTTTTTTATGACAAATATGTCAATTCAACCATTATGGTTGACTCATTTTATTGGAATTCTATTGGTTCTTGAAATCCAACTCATAAGAACTTATTATTGGTGCGTTTTCTTATAAGGCCCATTTTAGGCCCCAAAATTTCTCTAATGGTTTCCGGATATGCGGGACAAGCGCTGCAATAAACCATTCCTTATGTTGAACATCGCTCATCTGAAAACTTACCCTAGCCATCAATGTCTTAAATTGCTGATCAAAATCCCAAATTGTGTCATTGGGGAATTGTTTGATCTCTTTCAATTCAGTAATGTACTGAGCTTCAGACTTCGGCTTCTTAAATTCCTCAAATAACCCTGTTCTGATCTCGTCCAATGTTTTTGCAGTACCTCCCTGAGGCACTCATGTGAATCTCATAAACCATTCCAATGCGTGACCCCTCAGAGTAGTAGCTAGCTGAATTTTCTTGACATCATCATCAATAGTTTGTTGATCAGTCTAGATCGCTTCGCATAGGAACCAATACTGCACCGCATCGTCGGTACCATTTCCATTGAATATTGGTAACTTCATTTCGTCTCCCACCATTCTGGACCTTCTTCCTCCTGTTGGTGCTCTATTAGTAGATTGTTGCTGACACGTCGGGCAAGTCGACATAGAATGTGCATTCCTTCCTTGTGGTGGAGTAGTGCACGGAGGAGTAGACACATTGCTGCTGGGGTTCGATCTTGTCGTTTTTCCTGGTGTAGCCTGGGCCTGTATGTCCTCATCGTCACAAAAATTTTGCTTCGTCCCATGTGGTTGTTCTTCATAGTATCGCACTTCGACTTTAGCAGGACCTTCTCTCGTCCTTTGCCTCTTTTCTCGAAACCTTTCTCCTCCCCTTGTACAACCATTTGTTTCTTTGACGACCTTTACATTCTCACCAGAAATCATGCCCATCTACCCCTTATTCCCTTATGTTTTTCCCCCCTTTCTATCGCGATGCCTACATCCCTCGCACACCAGATTTCCACTACTCTTGGTACATCTTTAGGATACCCTTTTCACAGACTAGTTGATTAATTAACAATTGTAGCGACAATAGGAACCTTCCATGAGGTCCACTGAAAAACTCCCTTTTCGCCTCATTGAAAGATTTATTTGTATCAATCGCAAAATCAGTGATGTATCCTTCTAAGATACTATCCAACCATACCTCAACTGCCTGCGATGCCTTGTTGTTGGTTTCTTGTAGCGCCTGGATTAATTCTGGGGTCCAGGATTTTGGCTCTCCTCCTTGAAAGTTTGTCTTTTTCTTAGCAAACTTTGTCAACCATTCCTGCAAGAGCACATGGAATTCACAAAAGAACCATTCATGAGGATAGTCATTGATATATCTATCCAACCAATGGCCCGTCGACAACTTAGGATTCCGGTTTTCGGCTTCAGCAAACTCCAACAAATTCAGATCAAACCATCCCTCGATCTATGATCGAGTCGGATTCCAGAACATATCCCCCTCCTAATTGCAACTCGATCCTGACAATGGAACCATTTGTTTGCAAATCCCATCAACAAAGCTTTGTCAACAAGGGTTCCCACTCTGTCGACGCCCTGTAGCGCACTCTCCCTGAGCACCGATCCAGACAAGTTTTAACCTACCCGACAACATCTGCGGAGTAGATGAGGTCTCACCCAAGGCATTCAAGGGAGATATGTCAGAACCGAGTTTTTGACAGTGGGGAAGGAGGATATGGGGATCCGACAGAGGGAGATCATAACTTATTTAGTCCTCATACAGTATCAAAATATCGCAGCATTATTCATCATAGCGCATCAAGCATAGATTATAGAAACTTAAAAACCACAGATCGCATTGATATAGCAGAAAGACACTAGTCACATCTATAACAATTCATTTTAACAAAACAGAGCTACATCATCACAACAAATCTATAACAATAGACAAGAATTGAGCCATATGCATCCCATCATATATTAATCTTGCACAAACGCACCACATTACATAATCCTTCTCCAAAATCGAAGATTTCATACATCAGAAAGAAGCCCAGATAAAATCCCAGTCACGACAGGAAAATCTCCATCAGACAGATTACACCAGATCGTATCCCTTACAATTGTGCATGCAATACAAATGTTCACAACTGCTCACATATGATGCTCTATCTCTATCTCTCTCTCTCCTTTTTCTATCTTTCCAAAAATGGATCTATAAATAGGCATATGCCATTACATCAAGGGTCCACAAATAACTAAATTCTAACCACTAGTGACCTATTGCAGCAAAACTTGGTCAAAATATACATAAAATATTCAAAAATTGTTATCTTCCTGCTTAGTGCGCTAATATACCCTTGCATGGTACCGCATGAGTTGCGCAGTTGCCGCGATGCTACGCAACTCACTTTTCCCAAACCTCTTGCCAACAGTGTCACACAACCATATCCATTGGGTATTGTCCCAACACTAGAGGTAATTACTCCTATTGCTAGTCATTTAGAAATGACTAATAAAAGAACATTTTTTGATGCTATGGAAATAGAGAAAGAAGACAATTCAACAACATTGAAGTAAAAAAGGTTGAAGTTCAAGGTGATATGGTAAAGGTGACAAATACTGAAGGTAAGAAAAAACAAATGAAGGTGAAAGGCCTAGCTTTTGAGGTAAAGGAGTATGTTTTTTCAGAAATTCCTGAGGGGTCTACATGTCAATTCAAGACTAGGGAATAATTTTTTGATAAGTATAGAGATGACAAAGAAATATCAACAAATGAATCTTTAAAATTATATGTTGATGTGAGAAATATTTCAACTAAGGATGTCTCTTTAGTTGCTTTTAGGGATCATGCTCAAAATACTTTGAATTTAGCAATGGCTACTAAGAATATGGTAGCAGAGATGAGAATAAATTTGTAAAATATCCTTGTGCCAGACATGATTCATTTGCACAAGCAGACTAGGAAATTCATATATATTGATTTGCTTAAATAAACCTTGAAGGTATCTAGGTTATAGTCCGCTAAGTCTAAAATTGAAAATCAATCGAGACAAGAGATATTGGAAAATAAAGCACACCTGCAACAAATAAAAAAGCTTCAGGGAAACCTATTGACTATTGACAGTGAAGAAAATAAAGGAGAAGCAACTCAGAAGTTTCTTAATGAAAAAGAAAATACAATTCAATTGTTGAAAAAGAAGCTGAAAATGCGTGACACTCATCTTATACAAGCTTTAGAATTGCTTGAATTAGAGAAAGAGAAAGAAATACTTAATGATGAATTGAGTAATTGAAAGGCAAATATTTTGAAGTTTACAGAAGAGAAGAAGGAATGGGAGAAAGAAAAAGTGCTCTTGATTGAGAATGAAAAGGTACTTAAGGAAAATCAAGAAGACTTGGAGAAGATAATAGAAGAGAAAGAAATCGATCCCAAGGTACAAATAATTTCACCAGTTGCACCTGCAAAAACAAATGAAGAATCGATTGTGCATGCTATGCCCTAGGTAAGCTTGAGAGATATAGATATTATTGGCTTGAAGAATCACAATAAAATTTTAGAGGATGCAACTCTAAAGAAAGAATAAGATAGAAAAGCTATAGAAAATAAGTATAAAGAGATCCTAGACAAGAATGATAAACTAATGAAGCTGTTGACTGGAGAGATTCTTTACAAGGAGCAAAGAATATAATTTGGGATATGATTATAATAGAGGCATGGAAATGCAGACCATATCTACATTACATCCTGGATAAAGAAATTGTTATACAGGTTTCTAAACAAAGTTGTATGGCAGTGAAAGAAGTTATAAACAAAAAACCCATAGACACAACGAATAATACAGTTAGTTTTTTGAATGGCCTGTCAGAAGATTATTTGAAGGCAACAGTGATTAACTACATAATTTCAGTCATCACTTGGGCAAGAAATGTTGTTGGAAAGCACGATATCTTGACACTGTGTTGTCACCAACCTTGTAGTTTCCTATGGATTCAGGATGGATGGTAGAGGGGAAAGAAACTAGGGAGGTGGAACCAAGACTGCCTAGACTCCCAAATGGATGGTTGTCATGTATATCAAGGTAGTATTCACTTTATGTTATCTAAGTCCAAGACAACAATGGGGGAGAACTGGATCTACTCCCGACAAGAGAGATCAGACCTAGACACCAGAACAGATCAAATGTGGCTTTGAGGTACGTAAGGTGTAAGGTAGATGGAAACCCTAGCTCTGGGGTTTAGGTACTAGAAACTGATGAAGATGACCACTATCTTGGGAAACATGACTAATATAGGGTGAGCAAGGACAGAGTTGGGACTGTCTAGTACCAAGGAGATAGACTCAATAAAAGATATGAAAGTATCAGGTTACCTGAGTTATCAAGGAATGGTCAACTTTCAGGGGGAAGACATCAAGATAAGGCTAACGCTATGCTTGGATATCAGTGCCTGTTCAACCTTGGGTAATGGAGTCAGTATTTTCATAGTGTTAAAGTGAACCCACTTGGAATATGCCCTGATCTATGGACCCAAAAAAGGATTTGGCCCAGAAGATTCAAGTTAGAGGAAAATCAGAAGAAGGAGGGCTAGCGCTAGGGTTTGGAGAGGCATATCTATAGATCTAGAGCCACCAGGAGACTATCAGCTCAGTTTTGAGTGGAAATGATATCAGGATGGCCCGATCTACAAACCTAAGTCATAAAATTTTAGGAAAACCTCAGATCTGGAAAAGTCAAAATCTGATGAAAGAGACTAGGAGGCTGAAAGTAAGTTTTCCAGATCTAGGGAAACCTGGAAGGAACTAGCCCAGCATTGGGGATGTTATAGAATGAGGAATACATGATATACACACCCATGTAATTATTTTTTGAAAAAATTCAACTCTGGAAAAGCCAAATTTTCAGTGGGGTGCTGGGGTTTGAGCAGTCAAAAAGTCATATCTAGGGAAAACTAGCCAAAATTAGGGAAGAGTTGAGGATGATTTAGTGAGGGGGATGCCTGGTATACAAAACCCAGAAATTTTTTTCTCAAAGATAAAGTGGTTCCCCGATTAAATATTTTTTTGGATTTTTATTATTTAGGAGTTTTTTTCAGAAAATTGAAGAAAAGAAGTTACAATGGATTGAGATCTAAAAGAGAAGAGACTTACCTGTTAGATATTACCTGGAAATTCTTGTAGATTCCTTGTTGATGATGATACATGCCATCCCGATCAATTCTGGAATATATGAGTGAGTTCTAAGACCAACGTTGTGCTCCAAGTGACCAATGCACCCTCTATCCTGCATAAGCAAACGTCAACAATCTTAGATTTGTAGTATCATGAAATAAAATCAATATCTACAGAAAAGTAACAAGATGCAATCATAGATCACAATGAAACTAATAAAATCCCCCTATCACAGATGAAACCAGTCCAAGCGAGTTGAGGCCGCCTTGCAAAAACACCCAAGATAAAGTCACCCTCCTGTAAACAAGACAAAGATCCCCCCAAAAAAGTATAGATCTCACAAAATATTCTGAATGCTAGGAAGCAAAATATTTTCCAATCACCACCGAAGAGCACCAGATGCAAAGCAGATCCAAAAAATATCCACCAAAAATAATCTTTCTATTAATAAGATAGAAGACCCAAAGACCCCTTACAAATGAGAAGCTCTCTCTTTAAATAGAAATCAGAGAACCAAAATCCTAACCACTTTCAAAATGAGTGGCTAATATTAAAAGATAAAATGTTCTAATCAATGGTTGAGATGAGCTCAACATACAATACGTGGATCAATATAACCATAAAATACCAAAGTGGACTAAATTACCCATAAGGAGGGCACCCCACTCAGCAAAAAATAAATGAAGCACATGGTGGGTCCATGGAGTGTTAACTAACTCCCTCTGGGTGTCCCATGGCATAATAAAATAATATAATACTTTAATTTTTTGACTTTGTGCTTCCTTGAGGAAATCATGGGCCTCCCAAAAGCTCCAGAAAATAATATAAAAATTCCCAAAAATAGGTGTGGGCCCAATCAGATGTTGCAACTACTAGAGGAGGTGTGGAGGACATCACTATCATCATCATGACTCATCCCATTTCATTTCCTTTCCTCAGTAGCCCAAATCGATTTCTTCAATAGCCATTTAATCATTTTTTAATATGCTTTGGGAAATGTGAACCTGCCAAAACAACCTCCTAGGGTGCCTGCGTTGTTAAACTGAGCCCACTAGAATCTTTGGGATGGGGGTACTATGGTACAAACAAGTGGCTGCACCCCTATGCCCCATACAACGCCCTAGGATATCCAAATAAAACATCTCCCTACTCATACACATCATCCCGTGAAGCAAAACTGCATCAGAAAGGTAAAATGAGACTGATCATCTCTGTAAGTACCCGAAATTGAAGATAGGCTATCTCATTAGACTCAGAGAGTCCAAATCCATTTAGGGTGTATACTGATACCCCTCTCAGGTATCTACCTGATCATCAACCATATCCAATAGACAATATAACCATTTGTAAATGATCAGATACCAATAACATAACTCAGACTATCATCCATCTGCTGCAAGTGCTATAAGGCAAAGACATGCTCTACAACTCATTTAAGAAACAATTACAACAAGTAGTATTCATTTTACTGGAGGTACACCAACCAAAGACATATATAGGGTTTTATTTATTATTACTCAGACCAAACTTTCAAGACTATACTCACTTCATAGTTGTAGTCAATTTGCTAATGAAGGGTGAAGGCTAAAATTGACAAGGCTAGGGCAAAGGATGACTTCCTACTTAACATCATAACACTTTGGATATGGAAAGGAAAAACTCACTATAACCATATGCAAGACAAACAACAACAAAAGGAATGGCAGTGCCTCACAAATGGCTGAGCTGTTCAGAGAGTGCTTATTCAACTTAGGCATCATGTCTACATCAAGTTTGATCCGGTTTCATTAGGATCCTCAATTTTATTTCCATGGCCTTTTTGTCCTATATGTCATTTTGGGGACTTCACCAGTGCTTAAAAGCACAGCTAACTCCAGCTTTCATTTAGTACATTTTCAAATTTATAAGGTCAGCAATATTTGGATATACCATATATTTAACCATTGCGTTTTGGACCTTTTGTTATACCCTTCGAGGAGTATTTTAGCATTTCATTGCTCTTTCCCTTTTTCACATATGTTAAGAAACACATTTTTAGCATTTTCATTTTCTATGGGCGCATATAAACATTTCCAATATAAGTAGTACATGAGCTTTTAGTTTTATCCAACAACATCTCAAGTGACCAAGGGGGAGTTTTGCACTGTGCCAAACATCGGGACAACTGACCAAAATGATTTAGGCATACAATCCAACTCACCAAAGGAAAGTTCTGTCACCAACTCAGAGCTGAGACACAATATAAACAGGGAGGTTTGTCCAACAAAGGTTCTAGTGGGGAAAAGGTCCTCCACACCATAAGTCAAGTAGTAAGTCAGGTTAGAAACAAAACTGGAAGGTAATGGATGGGTGGAGACAATGAATGATGAAGTCAACAATAGCAAGACAAAACAATGGTGGGAATGACTACCTCTATTCTCCCTAAGGAGGGTAAAACCAATGAGTATAGATCGGGAACTTCAAAGTCATAGTAGGGACATCAATACATAATACAAATACATCCAAGTCCATATAATTATGACTGCCATATCATGACACTACATGTTAATACATGTCACAAAGATGAGTATAAGAGAAATGATAACCATAACACAATATAATAAAATCCGAGTCATAATCATGCATATAATCCATCAGAAACATCATCTTTCTAATGAGAAAGCACTGATATAAAACTGAGCATCAATAATTGCTCTATAATGACTAAATGGCTACATCCTTCCTCAAATCTAAGTGTCCTGAGACTCAGTCCTGACATGGGAGAGTACAATAGTCCACAATTAAAATAATGATCTATCAAAACTGCTCATCTCAGCATCTCATATGTAAGAGATCTGGCTGAAAAATGTACTGTATCTGAAAAATAGAATATGGTAGCCCGACTACTATATATGTGATAACATCTGGCTCCAGCTGGAACAAGTGCTCTACTGAAAAGAGCGCTTGAGAACCTTAGAATCTTTGGTCCTCATACTCTGCTTCGTGTATCCTCGATCAATCCATCCAGCTCTGCAACTGCTACCAAAAATGTCACTGACTGCCTGCAGCATGTCCAGAGCTATACCAAACTCATGGACCAGTCGTCAGAACAATATGTGGATAATATATAAAATACTGAAGATAAAGATGCACGAAACTGAAAAGAAGAAAATAATTCTAATCTATAACAATAAATTTCAAGAAAAGTTTGATTTTTTATTGTGCAAGATAATAGAAATCAAAACTATACTAAGAGCTTCAAAAGGAAAGCTTCAGGAAAAAATGCAAGATTCTACACTACTGCCGTGAAAGGCTTATTCAAATCCTACCTACCCTACTCTAACCAATTTAGACAAGTGTTAGGTAAAATCATAAATCCAATGCAACCACTTGCTAAACAAATGTATTGAGCTTTCTTTACTGTTAATGATACGACAAATCAAAGATGGCTTGTAAGTAATGTAAATGAAAATTGAAGCCATTGTAACTTGTTGCTTGAAAATCAAAGAAGGATATGGATCAAGAGAAATGAAATCATGCCAGGGATGAGTTTGAATTTATAAAAACTCATCCATCAAGATGTTGATATGGTCATAAAAGGTATGCAAGTTCGTTCTTGATGGAGGGAGACAATATGATTCATGACTCAGCCACTCTAAACAATTCTTTGTTTTCTCCTCTACCCTACTAGGACATTCAATTCTATTCACTCCAGGAGAATCAAATGGGGACAAGTTGTAATGTAATGAAATTGTGAACGAGAACAAGCCCATTTGTTGTTTAAAAATGGAGAAAAGATGAAAATGATCTTTATACACCTTCTCCAACCATCCATAATATAGATTTACAAGTTGAAAAAAATGATTCATTATGGATGACTGAGAATATACATGAAGTGCATTTTCCCCAATTACATGATAATGCTTAAACTCCTGGTTAGAGATTTTGAAAGTAACAACTTGATTAAAAGACAAACCCATACCAGAAGACTCGAAAAATTTGGACGGGAGGGTGGATTGAAAATTTTCTGCCAAACTTGAAATAATTGATCTCAGAATTTGATGATAGGAAAGAGCTTTTAAATTAATTCCAGGAGTGATTTCAAGATTCGAAACAAGGTCAGTATCCACACATTGAACCAACATATTCTGATTAAGGATCAAATGAAGAATTCTATTGAAACTATCAAGCCAAGGATCCTCTTTGCAATGTCCTTGATCAAGTTCACTTACAATTGTATCAACATGTGATTGTTCTTCTTTAAGCTCTAGATAAGGAAAAACAACAATAAGTTCAGTTTCAATTTCCCTATCACTCTTACAGGCATGCTCTTCAATCACAATATGACCACAATATTTCTCTTCAATAGAAGTTTTATTAATTTCAACCTTCTCTTTTTCTGCAGTGATATAATCAAGGTCTAAATCCAGATTCACATAGGTTAGACATTGACTCAAATTATCATCAATTAGGCAATGACTATGTAGTTGTTCTTTTAAAGGCTCTTTAATGACCTCATCAATGGAAGGCTCAACTAAAGATGTTTCTTAGTGGTGCATGTTAGGTTCCCTTCCATGGATCAAATCCAGGATTTGCTCTATGACTGCTTCAGGTAATAATAACAGAGTATCTCGTATGATTTGATTGATATCTCTCTTAGTTTCATCATGAGGTTTTGAAACATTATTCTCGAAGTACTCTGTAACATTCTTATGGATTGTAGGCACGCTCATAATTTGGAACATATCAGGAGAAAAATGGTCCAATTGAGAAAGCACATTATCAATATATTGATTATCAACGGCACAATCATTGCTAGACTCACACTCTAAAATTTTATTCGTGTTCCTACTCCAACTATCAATTAACAAGTCTGTGAACATGTCATACCCAGTGATGGATCCTGGTGCTAAATGATCAAACCATAGTTGAACATCGCCTTGCAAGGATTTTCCTAAGGCTTGCATACAAACATCTTCATTGTTAGCACCTCTAGATTCCATGTAATCCCACAGAATATCCAAATGAATTTCAATAGATATATATTTATTTCCATTGAACCGGGGCATCCTCCTAGTGTAATCATTTGGCATAGGATTAGGTGCCCCTGATATTTCAGAAAACTCAAAAGGAGACTGTCTGTCTTGTTTTTTCACAGCTCTAGTTACTTGGCTATAAGGATTTGACTAGGGCTAACTTCTAGGTTCATGTCGACTTATAGGTGTACTTGGGATGGTTGGGAAATCTCTATTGCATGGGTGAGGAAGTTGGTGGGCATCATAAATATTGTGATAACTAGATTCATACCCATAGTCATGCTCGAGGTCATCCTCATACCCATAGTCTAGCCTCCTTCTATCCCTTTTGTTTATTTGTCTTGTATTTTCAATCATGTTTTTGGTTAATTCCTTCTTGTGCCTCAGAAATGCATCTGAATTCATTATGATTTATGGTATGTTCTAAGAAATTAAGATTAATATGTTGGGCATGGTCCTCATTGGAGTCGCGGGGTGGACTTTCCAGGTGAACCACACAAGTAATTCACCAATAAGAAATATTTCGTAGGGAAAGGTGAGGTATGTTGAACCAAGGTAGGCCTCTACCTCCTTGGAAACGACGCCAAAATGTTGTCACCAACCTTGTAGTTTCCTATGTATGATTGATGGTATAGGGGAAAGCAACTAGGGAGGTGGAACCAAGACTGCCTAGACTCCCAAATGGATGGTTGTCATGTCAATCAAGGCAGTCTTCGCTTTATGTTATCTAAGTCCAAGACAACAATGGGGGAGACCTGGATCTACTCCCGATAGGAAAGATTAGACCTAGACACAAGAACATATCAAATGTGGCTTTGAGGTACGTAAGGTGTAAGGTAGATGGACATCCTATCTCTGGGGTTTAGATACTAGGAACTGATGAAGATGACCATAGCCTTGGGAAATGTAATTGAGCCACAAAGATTATTTTAAGGAACCATACTTATTTAAAAGTTTATAAATGTTGGTGAATCTTACCAATTCTTTAAACACCAACTATAAAAGGTTTGATGATATTTTTCAAAAAATATTTTATTTTCCAAGGATTTTATATCGTTTAGATAATAATTTGGCGATTTTTAGGGTGAAAAAATTTTACTCCATCAAAATTGGGCGAAAAAGGGCTTCAAAAATTACAAAATGGCGAATCTTTTTTTCAAGAAAACCCCCTAAAAATAGCCCATGGGATAAATTTCGCCCCTAAAATTATCCCTACTAAGACAGGGTGAGCAAGGACAGAGTTGGGACTATCTAGTACCAAGGAGATAGACTCAGTGAAATATATGAAAGTATCAGGTTACCTGAGTTATCAAGGAATGGTTAACTTTTGGGAAAAATAGGTCAATATAGGGTTAGCGCTATGCTTGGAGATCAGTGCATGTTCAGCCTTGGGTAATGGAGTCGGTATTTGCATAGCATTAAAGTGAAACCACCTAGAATATGCCCTGATCTATGGACCCAGAAAAGGATTTGGCCCGGAAGATTCATGTTACAGGAAAATCAACAGAAGGAGGGCTAGCACTAGGGTTTGGAGAGGTAGATATGTAGATCTAGAGCCACCTGGATACTATCAACTCAACATTGGAGTGGAAATGAGATCAGGATGGCTCGATCTACAAACCCAAGTAAGAAAATTTTAGGAAAAAATCAGATCTGGAAAAGTCAAAATCTGATGAAGGAGACTAGAAGGTTGAAAGTAAGTTTTTCATATCTAGGGAAACCTGGAAGGAACTATCTTAGCGTTGGGGTTTTTCTAGAATGAGGAAGACCTTATCTACACACTGATGTAATTATTTTCCGGAAAAATTCAACTCTGGAAAAATTCAAATTTTCAGTGGGGTGTTGGGGTTTAAGCAGTAAAAAAGTCAGATCTAGGGGAAAATAGTCAGAATAAGGGAAGAGATGAGGATGATTCAGTGAGGGCGATGCCTGATCTACAAAACCCAGAAATGGTTTTCTCAAAGATCAAGCAGTTCCCAGATTAAATATTTTTTTGGATTTTTATTATTTAGGAGTTTTTTCAGAAAATTGAAGAAAAGAAGGCACAATGGATTGAGATCTGAAAGAGAAGAGACTTACCTATAATATCTTACCTAGAAATTCTTGTAGATTCCTTGTTGATGATGATCCCTGCCATCCCAATCAATTCTGGAAGATATGAGTGAGTTCTAGGACCAACATTGTGCTCCAGGTGACCAATGCACCCTCTCTCCTGCACAAGCAAACGTCAACAATATCAAATTTGTCATATCATGAAAGAAAAGAAAGATCTAGAGAAAAGTAACAAGATGCAATCATAGATCATAATGAAACTAATAAAAACCCCCTGTCACAAACGAAACCAGTCCAAGCAAGTTGAGGTCCCCTTATAAAAACGCCCAAGATGAAGTCAACCTCTTGTAGACAAGACAAAGATCCAAAAAAAAAGTATAGATCTCACAAAATATTCTGAATGCTAGGAACAAAAATGTTTTCCAATCACCACTGAAGAGCACCAAATGCAAAGTAGATCCAGAAAATATCCACAAAAAAAATCTTTATATGAATCAGATCCAAGAGCCAAAGACCCCTTACAAATGAGAAGCTCTCTCCTTTAAATAGAAATGAGAGAACAAAAATCCTAACCACTTTCAAAATGAGTGGCTAATATTAAAAGATAAAATTTTCTAATCAATGGTTGAGATGAGTTCAACTTACAATACATGGATCAATATAACCATAAAATACCAAAGTGGACTAAATTACCCATAAGGAGGGTACCCCACTCAACAACAAATAAATGAAGCACATGGTGAGTCCATGGAGTGTTAACTAACTCCCTTTGGGTTCCCCATGGCACACTAAAATAATATAATACTTTAATTTTTTGACTTTGTGCTTCCTTGGGGAAATCGTGAGCCTCCCAAAAGCTCCAAAAAATAATATAGAAATGCCCAAAAATAGGTGTGGGATCAATCAGGTGTTGCAACTACTGGAGGAGGTGTCAAGGACATCACTCTTATCATCAGTACTCATCCCATGTGATTTCCTTGCCTCAGTAGCACAAATCGAATTCTTCAATAGCCATTTAATCATTTTTTAATCTGCCTTGGGAAATGTGAACCTGCCAAAAAAGCCCCCTAGGTTTCCTGCATTGTCAAACTGATCCCACCACGCTCTCTGGGATGGGGGTACTATGGTACAAACAAGTGATTTCACCCCTATACCCCATACAATGCCCTAAGAGATCCAAATAAAACATCTCCCTACTCAGACACATCATCCTGTGAAGCAAAAGTGCATCAGAAAGGAAAAATGAGCCTAATCATCTCTGTAAGTGCCCAAAATTGAAGATAGGCTATCTCATTAGACTCAGAGAGTCCAAATCCATTTAGGGTGTATACTCATACCCCTCTTAGGTCTCTACCTGATCATCAACCATATCCAATAGACAATATAACCATATGTAAATGATCAGATACCAATAATATAACTCAGACTATCATCCATCATCTGCAAGTGCTATAAGGCTAAGACATGCTCTACAACTCATTTAAGCAACAATTACAACAAGTAGCAGTCATTTTACTAGCTGTACATCAACCAAATACATATATAGGGTTTTATTTATTATTACTCAAACCAGAATTTCAAGACTATACTTACTTCATAGTTGTAGTCAATTTGCTAGTTAAGGGTGAAGGCTGAAATTGACAAGGCTAGGGAAAAGGATGACTTCCTACTTAACATCATAACACTTTGGATATGGAAAGGAAAAACTCACTATAACCATATGCAAGACAAACAACAACACAAGGAATGGCAGTGCCTCACAAATGGTTGAGTTGTTCAGAGAGTGCTTATTCAACTTAGGCATCATGTCTACATCAAGTTTGATCAAGTTTCATTAGGATCCTCAATTTTATTTCCATGGTCTTTTTGGCCTATATGTCATTTCGGGGACTTCACTAGTGCTTAAAAGCACAGCTAACTACAGCTTTCATCTAGTACATTTTCAAATTTATAAGGTCAGCAATATTTGGATATAAGATATATTTAACCATTGCTTTTTGGACCTTTTCTTATACCCTTCGAGGATTATTTTAGCATTTCATTGCTCTTTCTCTTTTTCACATATGTTAAGAAACACAGTTTTAGCATTTTCATTTTCCATGGGCGCATATAAACATTTCTAATATAAGTAGTACATGAGCTTTCCATTTTAGCCAACAACATCTCAAGTGACCAGGGGGAGTTCTACATAGTGCCAAACACCGGGACAACCAACCAAAATGATTTAGGCATACAATCCAACTCACCAAAGGAAAGTTCTATCACCAACTTAGAGCCGAGACACAATATAAATAGGGAGGTTTGTCCAACAAAGGTTCTAGCGGGAAAAAGGTCCTCCATGCCATAAGTCAAGTAGTAAGTCGGTTTAGAAACAAAATTGGAAGGTAATGGATGGGTGGAGACAATGAATGAAGAAGCCAACACTAGCAAGACAAAAAAATGGTGGGAATGACTACCTCTATTCTCCCTAAGGAGGGTAAAACCAATGAGTATAGATTGGGAACTTCAAAGTCAGAGTAGGGACATCAGTAGTTAATACAAATACATCCAAGTCCATATAATTATGATCGCCAGATCATGACACTACATGTTAATACATGTCACAAAGATGAGTATAAGAGCAATGATAACCATAACACAACATAATAAAAGCTGAGTCATAATCATGCATATAATCCATCTGAAACATCATTTGTCCAATGAGAAAGCACTGATATAAAACTGGGAATCAATAACTGCTCTGTAATGCCTAAATGGCTACATCGTTCCTCAAATCTGAGTGTCCTAAGACTCAGTCCTGACATGGGAGAGTACAATAGTCCACAAAAAAAATAATGATCCGTCAAAACTGCTCATATGTAAGAGATCTGGCTGAAAAATGTACTGTATCTGAAAAATAGAATATGGTACCCTGGCTACTATATATGTGATAACACACTGTATAAGCCAAAATAGACATCATGCAACATCATGTCAAGATGTTCATTGAACTATTCATAGAAATGTTTAAAATGGGTTTACCTTTCTTCTGGGAAGAAAAGGGTAGACTTTTATCTCAAGTAGAATATCATGCACAATTGGTCAGATGCAGATTGTAAAACAAGAAATTTGAAGACATGCAACATTCTATGTGTGGGAAAACAATAGTGGATAAATTATCTGAAGATTTTGAGCTATTAAAAACTTTCAGATCTACTTGTGTGCAACTGCCAGAAATATCTTACATGGATCATGTAGAATTAAGGGTGCTGGAAAACGAAATCGCCATCCTAGAGTTGCCAACTGTCGATCAATGGAAGACAGTTGAAAAATGTGAGAAAAATAAGTATAGGCTGCGCGGATGAAGACTTGTTAAAGACCATTGAAGATTAATAAGTTAACAATTTATAGTTTATTTCTTGAGCAATTATTAGTTAGAGAGCCAAATGACATATGTAAAAATGCAGTTATTTGCTTATTGTTAGCATAGAGTTAGTTATCATCTCACAGAGCATAATTTTGTATTTAAGCAATTTTTACATTGTAACAAGGGTTGGAACTAGTGAGAGATTTTGTATTGTAACATGGATCCAACTATTAATAAAATTGCATAGCCGAGCATGCCTTTTGACAGAGATTCCCATGTTATTATCTTATCAGTTTGTACTTTCTTTCTTTATATGTGTATGAGTTTCCTGTTAAAAACTTCCATTATGTTATCTTTTTCATGCTTAAATGAGTTTATAATGGTTCATAATTCATATCCATATGCTCTGTTCCATTACTTTTGAGCATTCACAAAACCTTTCTTCTAAAGTTAATTGTGGATTCATCCTTGATAGATGCCCACATTAATGGATTGTTTCTAAATTATTCTTTCCCACCAGACAACAAACTTTTTTACTATGAAGAAGTAGCTACCTTGCCTCTGTTAAAGTTCATTTGTAGTAGAATTGTAAATGTTTATTGTCCCATATGACTCCATGCACGATGAGCACTTATTTCAACCACAATTAATATTAAATTTTGTTTATTTTTAAACATATATGGCTCGTGAGATAAATATTGAGAGACCCCTCTCTGGAAAGAAATAAACCAGCTTTATTCCTGAATTTTGGTTCTATGGTTACCTCAGGATCACCCTTTCACAACCAGGGGCAAATTTTGAACGCTAACACAATAATTGGAAAAATCTATGCATATATAAATTCATAACATACAAACATTCATAACGAACATTCTTTATGATTGAAAACATCCCTAAAATGCATTTTAATGAATATTCAAAAGATATCATATATTATTCCACTTAAATCATTGAAAACATTCCTAACTAGTTCATTCCAAAAGTGCATTTTATTGAAAATTTAGATGGATATCATACATATATTATTCCACCTAGAAATGATTGAAAACATTCCTAAAGAGCATTGAATATTGAAAATTACTTATGATTGAAATCCATTTAAACATAAGTACAACATATTGTATATAAACATCATCTAACATATTGAACATTCCTAACATTCATAAAGTGGTTCTTTAGAAAAATCTATGTATGTTAACATCAAAGACATTAATCTATGTATCACATGACCAAATTAAATGATTTAAAAAAAATTGACAAAATTAAATCATTTAAAACCAAAAACTTCCAAAAACTATATATATATGAACGGTCCAAAATTATAAAACCATATATATATGAACGGTCCAAAATTATATGTATGTTTAAAATATATAAGTTAAACTGATAAGTTTAAAGTTTTGACATGGGATATGTCAAATCAACAAGTTCACATGTATAAAAACATATATAACTATGTAATATCCATTATATGGATATCACTCTCCACATTCTCCTAGTGATTGACCTATATAACACCCGCAGCATATAATTAAGCTTCAATATATAAATTTTATACTGTAAATAAACTTTAATAAAAATACAATTTGAAGTTAAAATAATAAAAATGAATAAACATACCTCATCGAGCCCAACACCCAAAGGGGTCACCACATCCACAGCCATGGAGGTTGTACAATACATTTACCCACCTACAATTAAAATATCATTACTTAAACATTTAAAACATGTAATTTAAATGTAACTTAATTCAAATTTAAATAAAATGTCAATTGTTTTTAATCATTACTAAAACATTTGAAAGGTGCTTGATTTACCTCCAAATCTTGGGAGACACTAGGAATGTCTCCCAATATTGATGATGAGAGGGGCCCAATACCACTACAACAAATCCTGGAATTAGCGTCCCTTTTTAGTGTAATTTGTTTTTACATTGAGTGGTCAAACTAGATGCTAAATGGGACGTGTCATGGACAAAACTTAAAGCGTCTCAAAAAACGTCTTTTTTTGCTTCCTAAATAGCATCCTTTATGATGTCCAAAATAGCGTCTTTTTTTTTGCTTCTAGAATAGCGTCCAACTTTGCTTCCTAAACAACGTCGAGGTTTGTTTCTAGAATAGCGTCCAACTTTTCTTCCTAAACAACGTCGAGGTTTGCTTCCTACATAACGTCCTAGTTTGCTTCCTAGCGAGTGTTTGCTTTTTCTTCTTAACTGACATCCCCGTTAGCGCTATATTTGCATCCTTAATAGAACCACGTTAGCATCCAAATTAGCATCCAATATTGCATCCATTTTTTCTACCACTTTAGCATCCCATTTTGCACCATGTTTTACTTCCAAATATGTGTCAATTTTCGCTTCCAAATTTGCACCAATTTTTGCTTCCTTTTTTGCATTGTGTTTTGCTACCAAAATGACACCAAAATAGTTCTTCTATTGTTGCACCATATTTTTCTTCCTATGTAGCAACATGTTTTGCATCCAAAGTAACATCTTATTTTGCTACCATATCAATGCCATGTTTGGCTTCATCATTAGTGCCACGTGTTGCATCCTTTTTAATGCCTAGTTTTGCATCTCTCATGTTTTGGTCACTAATTTAGTCGTTTTTAGTAATTTTATATACAAGCTTTGATCATTTTGTTTGGTCACCTATCTCTTATTTTTTGCTTACTAATTTAGTTGTTTTTAACCGATATTATAATATTATTAGGGCATGGAGGAATCGAACCACCAACCTCCTGCTTGTAAGGCAGGCGCTCTTCCATTGAGCTAGAACCCTTTAAGAATTTGAGAACCTAACTTACAGAGTCCTCTATAATGGTAAAAATTAACAATACACAACTTTGAGTATCTAATGGTCAACAAAGGATGATAGATTGTATAAGTTCATAATATAAGATCATGCAGGTTATGAAATCCATAAACCTTTTCTAGGAATTTTGAACAAAACTCAAGAAATTGGCTTAATGGGATTGCAAAAATCCTTATTCCCTAGCAGCCGTAAGTGTATCTAGTATATGAGACCTATCAACAACAATTATCTTAGTGTGGATGCCAAGGATATAGTAGATAAGTATAATCGTCCTAGAGCCATGTATAAGTGGAGCAATAAGGAGAATCAAAAGAGGATGATCAACCCAATAGTTGGTGCTTCACATGGATCATATCCACCATGGGATGAGCAAGGTTCCTTCTTCCTTCTTATGATGATGATGAAGTGATAAGCAATATGTTTCATTTATTTGTTACAACTTTCTGTGGGCTCTATAATATAAATAGTTCTTTAGTCCCTCATTTGGAAGGAGGGTGACCACTTCAGAAAATAGTGTGAAAACCAGGTCATGTTATGATGTTGGACTTCAAATATGAAGAATTAATCCTTGAAATGTTTCCCATCTTCTTCTATGTTGCTAGTGAAGCCCATCCAAAATATATGGTTACCCAATCCAAGATATTATGACAGTTATGTTGGACAAGACTGAAGATATACCCGAGAAGTTGTTAGCCACCATGCTAGCTCACATAGGGGAGGGAAAAGACGGTGCTTCTCCAGCTTCCCATGGACTTGCTAGAAATGTAATGGAGCAATGTGAAAACAAGCTTGAGCCTTACATGAACCACCTTATCACTTCAACAATGTCCACTGAGGAGGTTACTAGAGGTTACCAGATGTCATATTAGGCATGAAACACTTAACTTTTATCTTCATTGTGCACATCAGAGAAATAAATTCAAGAGATGACTATGGTTGTTAATAATATTGTCTGCAACAATGATGAACCTATACCAAAATATGCAAGCATTGGCATGTTTGAAAAACCCATGCTTGATGACAAGAGTGATTCCACAATTGAGATCCCTGTGAGAGTTTATTTTAATGACTGCAAAGTTGGTACACCTATTTAAAAATTAAGAATGGTGGGAAGGTTGGTGAATGTGCCTACAAGGTGGATTTATTGTCAGAGGATTAGTTGTTGGAGAGGGATCAGGCAATCAAATTAGGAAGAAAGCTTGCTTCAAAGCACTTTTTCCACCATGTTCTAGATGAGAAGATTTTCAAAGATGGAAATCATCTTTATCATTTCATGGAACATGATACAGTTGTTTCTGCCAAGTGAGATAATTACTGGATTTACAAATGACATGAAGCCCAGACGCACAACTAAAATTGCAGCTACACTATGAAGCCTAACTCAAGCAATTTATGAAGCTTATCTCTAATGATGATAAGCATATAGATTACAAAAGCATTGGAGTCAATGAAAAAAATTTAAGGTACTTAAAGGTGATTAAGGAACTTCACGAAAATGATTTGCATGACTTATCCAGAGAAGAAAAACTTGTATTCTATATCAACTTGTATAATCTGGTGCAATTCATGCAAGTGTGATGTGGGGTTACCCTGAAGGGCCTTTATAGCAAAGAAGAATTTTCATGATTTTAAATGTCATTCAAGGCTATGCTTATTCACTCAGCCATCCAAAATGGAGATTTGAGTGGTACCAAATACCCCCTTACAATTTGCTTAAGCATTTTGACTTAAAATCGAAACCCATGCAGGTTGTCTCGCCAAATCCATAACCTTTGTTCATTTTTCCTTACTGTGTGGCTTGAGATAAAGCAATGCCATCACATGTAGTTCTCTGGGAAGTAATGATGAGGAATTAAGGCTAGCCGGAAGGATATTTTTTGACAATGGTGGAATCCTGTTCCTGTGGAAATCAATATTTCTTCAGTTAACAAGATTCTGAGTTGGTATAATGTGGACTTTGGCAAGACTGAAATAGAAGTTATGAAGTTTTTTACAAACTATGGGGAGCCCTCCAAGTCTAAAAACTTGTTAGGATTATTGAATAGTAATTGATAGAAGAACAAATTTCCAGAATTTAGCTTGAGGAGAAAAGAATGTCTCTTCTCTTGACATGCCTGTTCTGCCAAGATCCTTCTTCATTGAATTTATGACTGACAAACAAGGGAAGTTCTTTAGTACATGGTTTCCCTTAATCACATCAGCTGAGATGTGAAGGAAGAGATGGAACCTTTTATGGTAAAAAGAAGGTGGAAGTTGATGAATATTTGGACCTGATCTTGAAGGTCAAGTGAGGGCATATGTCTTGATACAGAAATTGATATCTTAGAAAATTTTGAAAATCTACCTAATGTGTCTACCAAATCTCAAGATGTTTTCCGTAGTACCAAATCTAAAGCTACATCTCATATGATGCAGTAAGCACAAATATCAAGAAGAAACTGTACACATAAATTAAATCACCTTGAATATTCTCAACATGTAGATCATGGATCCACAACAGTTGCAATGAGGGAAGAAATAGAAGATCAGTAGCATCTGAAGAGGAACCCCGCCAAGTTCAAGATAAAATTAGGTAACATACTAATGATCTTCAATCCAATCAAAGGAATGTACCAGCTGAAGATATCCGTGCAATAAGAAGTCGTCAGTCCATAGCATTCACTACAATCATGCTTCAATGGCAAAGCATCCTCAAAAGGGGAGGACTTTCAATGAACATAAGAGTTCATTGCTTATTACTATTATTTATTAAGAACGGTGGGTTGGACTTAGGTAGGCCCTTCCAACTTTTTCCCATTAGATGTGTATATGTAAACTTCAACCACATTCATGTACTTCTTTCACATTCATCATTCATCTATTATCTTATAAGTTATTACTCAATACTTCATCTAAAATATATGCTATAAATTATATATGCTTGAACTAGATTAGTTGCTTTCTGGGTCTGGGTTATATGTATGAATGAGGGTTGTATTGCTTACACTTTTGGATACCAAGGTGTAGACAACACAAACAACATAGGAAACCACATACTTTCTTGGCATGAAAGGTACTTTACTTTTGTAAGAAGAGTTGATCTCTCAAACAACAACTTATCAACGGTAAGCCCATCTCAAAGCAAGATTGGGGACAATTTCTTATAACCTAGAAGGAAATGATGAAACATAATATTATTATAAATGATGTAACACCTCACATTCGATTAGACTATAATACTAGGAAACCATTATTAAGACATAATTAATCTCTTTTTAATTATGTCCTGTACTTAATTGAAAACACAATTATATATGAGGAAAAGCCATAAAATGGTTCACACACTATTTCCTTATCCTTTGGATTATCTATCTTATCTACGGGTCTTCTGAAGCCAACTAACAGCTTCCATTTCGCTCTTATCATTCTGTGTGTGCATGTGAAAGTTTTTGACAAAGAATCTCAAAATCTATAGGCAGTTTATACTTGATTAATAGAGCAAGAAGGAAGAGGAGAGACATTTGCCTTCTTCCTACCTTAGTAGTCCCTAACCCAAACATTCTTAGGGTTTCCCCTGCATAGTGAGCCATGCATGGTAATGGCCAGACAAAGCAAGGAGGTACCTGCTAAAGGGCTATGCAAGAAGAGCAGTACCCTCTAGCACATAATATTGGGATTGGTTCCTGGGAAAGCTTTTACAATTGTTGTGACCATGGGTATTTTGGAATAATAGCTTCTGCACTGCCTATGTTGTTTTTGGTTGTAGGATTGTTATTGGTTCCTGCATCATGGCATGTCTCATGTTGCATGGGAGCCCATGGAAATTTTTTTGACTGAAGGCTTTAGTATAGCCACCTAAAGCTGTTGTGGCAGTTCTGTCCTTGGCATGTTCGTTTAAGGCTATTCCCTCTGGCTATGCTCTGTGTGATTTTTCTTGCTGCATATTTTGAGAGAATGGGACAATGATTTGCTTCCATGTCCTCCCACTGTACTTTGGGGCACAGAAAATTTCCCTGCAATGTTGTTTGAGATTTAGTAGCATGATTGGAGAAGGCATTTCTTGCTAGCATTCAGGTTGTTGTGCAATTTGATTTTGTTTACATTAACAGCTAGAACTGCAGATGGTGCCAAGAATCCTCAACAGGGTTTTTGGTGAGGGTTCTCTGCTTTAAAGTTCAATAGCTCATGGTTGTGAAGTCACCGAGCTGATATTCTGTGGTTTGCATGTGGCTTTGTGGGTGTGATTGTCCTTGCACCCTATCGACAACTTGTGAGGTATGCCTCTTTGGTTTCTTTCATCCAAGCTGACACTACTCCCTTTTTTATTTTTCCTGAGAAACTGTAAAGGGAAGGTTAATATTCCAGTCACGTCCTGCTCCCTTGTATCATGGCCTGAGATTTTGTATGGGGAAGTTAATTTTTTATGCATCTGTTAGGGTTCTCCCCTATTTTCTTAGGGATATATGGTTCTTGGCGATTTTTTGTTTTAGCTTCTGTGTTTAGGATCTTGACCCATGTTTAGTAACAATTTATCTGTTGTCTATTTTTTTCTTGTAATGTGCTCTCTATAATCAAAAGATTCTCTATTTTAATGGAATAATGAAGCATATTTCCAAAAACCATTCTGTAACCAATTCAGGAAAGGAGTAAACCTCATGTACATAGAGAATTCAACACTAAAGCAGATCAGCTTTCTAAAGAAGCTTTGTTGTAGCAGGAGGGTATTTTATCTGAGCATAAATTCAGAGGGACCCTCTCTTCATCTATAGAAAAGTCTCTTTATTAAATATCAAAAGATGACAGTATTGGAAAGTTTGGTCTGAAGTATATGCTTATGTTTTGTCTTAATCTGGAAGGTATAGGGCTGAATTGAGTCATGGTTTTGATGAATGAAATGTCAAGGCTTCCTTTTTTGGAGCCATGGAAGAGTATACTTCAGTAGTAATAGGGCATTACAGAGACTGAAGAGTCTATCTTTTTTTGTCTAGTTTCATTGAGTCTGTACAAGATAGCTTGAAGTATATTCTGATTTCAAACTATGAAATATTGAATGTAAAGAATTTTTTCTTGGAAGAGAAAAATGGAGGAATGAAACAGCAACCAAGGAGGATCAATTGGGCAAAGGATCAATTAGATTCTTAAAGTCACTGCAACCAATGAAGAATATATTAGAAACAATACTGCCGCAGATATAATGAACAGAGTTTAGAAGCAACATCAGATGCATTTTCCCAAAAGCAAAATATTGATTAAAAAAGTGAGTGAAGTGAAGATTCAATTTGAGAACAATCCATCAAATGCTGCTAATTCTGATAGAACTAAACAGGAAACATAAAACATAAAACAAAAAAATGTATGTGAAGGTGTGTGAGACCAACAATACCAGTTTGTAACAGAACATTAGACTGAAGCGATGAGATTATTATTGACATGGAAGGGCCCCCAACTCAATAATAAATTATCGCAGCACAATCAAATCATCCCAACTAACTTGAAGCTCTAGGTTCCTCTACCGAATCCAATTAGGCAGAGGCAAACTGGAGAAACTTTGTCACAATGCCTTCATGCTCAGTCCCCCTCCAATGCATTTTCGTCTAGCCTGCAGGCGTAGATACAAAATAAGGCCCATGCTTGTAGCAATGCACAACAAACCCCAAAACTAAAGAACACATAAAGAGTCACAAATAATGCAATCTCTGCATTGAATGAAACATTTGATGCAAAAACATAGGGTTAGGTGATTAACCCTTATCTAATGAAGTGTTGTTCCTTATCGATACTTCGAAAAAGAGTGCCGAAAAATTCTTATCAGGTATTTGCACCAATCAAGACCCAGATGATTTAAAAGCCTGTATTGCATGGAATCACATTGCTTCCTATTGAAATGAAATCACAAGCAGACACATAGCCCAACATAACATGGTCAAGACAAGATTCAGGAATAGAATACCTTTGATTGCAGGAGGGCCCATCATCATATGAATCTACATTCTCTACCTACAAAGCTCAAAATAGCAGACACAAGAGGAGAGGGGGCCCTCATCATTTCCATGTATATCATAGTTTATCTCACAAAACTACCTGAATCCATGCATAATAAATCACCCTTCTTCTTAATTCCCAATTTGCATTAAAGTAAGAAACTATATTTAACAATGGAGGTGTACCTCAATCTCAAGAAGCTCTATCACATCCTCATCTCATCACATGTATGCACAACAACCGCAACGCAAAAAACATTAGACAGAGCCTTTACTTCTATTTCAGAAATCTTAGCCTGGAACACTATTTGGGTGCACGCTAACATTCCGTGATACACTCCTAAATAAATTGACAACGTGAAGTTTTATATTGTCTTGTTGCCAGGACTTGTTATAGTGGCACAATTTGGGTTGTAGATTAAAATAATTCTATCAAATGTATGTCATATGCTTCCATTTTTAACTCTCCACTTTGATAAATTATGCAGTCTATATTTTAAAAACATAAAAAAATCAACATTAAAAACATCAAAAGAGAATATAAATTTTTTTAAAGTACACAAATATTTAAAAGAAATAAAAAACATGCATGCATAGAAGAGTGTATTCAACTGGAAAATGTAAGATGCATTCACCAGTAAGTGCATACCCACAGCTGCACCTGTAACCTATCCAGGAGGGCATCGGACAGAGATGAATGAGGACTGAGTCACTGACCTAAAAACCATAGGAAAGTAATCTTTCCATTTAAAGTCAACAAACTGGTGAGGAGGAGTAAACTTAGAACCCTCCGAAGGGAACTGCATCCATATCCGAGCTTTTGGACCAAAATCAGCAAAGCAAATATCACGTGTTGACTCCAGTGTTATCCTTCCCATGGTATACCTGCACAAGTACAGTATGTCAAAAGGAGAAACTGAAAGAAATAATTTGGATAAAACTTCTAAATAACACTCATTTGTTTTAATCACTCAGAAAAAGCACTATGTTATAAGCATCCATTATTCAACTGGACCTGATTACTACTATAGCACATTAAAGTGAATTTAAGAATTCACTTTAATTTTTATGTTTTAACCTGTAATTTAAACATTCATTACTCTGAGAAGAGAGAATGATCAATTAAGTACTTCAATTGAGACGCTATAATTCAAAAATTTTAAATTATGAGCTCACGGCTCATTAGTCACATTGAAATATTTCAATAGAATAAATTGTGTTTGCTTCTAATTTATTTCTAAGTAAATGTTTTGTTCGTGGCTTTTTTTAGTATTTACCAAACTAGTAGTGCTTGGAACAGTTTCGAGTGTCTTGGGTACATGTGCATACACTTTAATTCACTTGTAATGCCTTTGAATTATTCCATTCAGACACTGAGCATTTTTAAAAGGTCTCTACAACATCTTGTGAATTTGAGGAGCTCTGGATATAGCTATAGTGAACCTAAGGAGCTTTGGATATAGCTATAGTGAACCTAATTCAGAATTTTCAATCAATATCAGTTACAAACTTGCATGTTATGCGTCCAGGGTTTCTCCTCATTTGGTGACAAATTCAAAATTTAATTTTGAAAGTGCATTTGAAAGGCAGGTTGTAGACATCCTTGACAAATTTGGTCAATATAAATTTGCATTTTGGGACAAACTTTTTTCTTCATGTGACCATATTAAGGGAAGGTGTTAAGAGTTGTTTTCTTATAATGCCCATACAATTTAGTAATAAAGTGGCATGCTATGGCCCACAATTTGTGTTGAGTCATTAACAGGTTATGTCATATTTAAGTTTTTAATTAATAAAGTGAATAATTCCACATTTGCTAGAATGGAAGTTAAGTTGTTTTGAACTATACGTTTGTAGAGGAAATATTTAGAAGGCATGATCATGTAAAAGGGATGCCTACACTTCAAACTTCAAACTTCAAATAGGAATTACATGGTCTTATGGTTGAAGAATGGAGAAAAAAAGGCAAGAGAAGACCATTGCCTTTTGATTAAGTACATGTTAGAATCTGATAGGAGCAAACATGAGTAGATAAAAGGGAAGTAGAGGTGGAGAGAAAGAAAAAATTTGAAAGGGAAATAACAATGAAACTAAAATCTATCACTCCAACTCCCACTTCCCACTACTAAGGTTTCAAACCCAGCCACACTTTTTTCCAATCATACATGAAACTGGACTCTGATACATCATACATATCAATTTATTGAATTTTAAATTTTGAAAATTACACACCTTGTTCAAGGCAATGAAAAAATTATAATGATCATGTTGCATATTTATATCTACTAAGGAGTCAGTTCCTGATATTAAATCTTATCTTGTCGGCTTAGGATTGTTTATATCATGTCATGTTGGTGAAATAAGATTTATTACTTGAATTCAGATATATAAATATGAGCATGTATTACAAAAGTTGTTCGAGTCTAAAGAAGAGGATGGCATAAATTTCACCCAAAAAGAAATTGGATGATGAAATTTTGTCTTTACATTTATAGTGAAGTAACTGTTATAAATAGGCCAAGTGTCCCAGGTATTCATTGAACAGCAAAAGATTGTACAATGCATAAGCATTTATGTTAGCTATTTAATTTTCCTCATGCATATTCTTGAGGCTATATTGCTAAACACAGATATTCTCTACTGTTCTCCCTTTAAGTTTTGCGTTTTTTTCATTATAATGTTTTCTTTTCGAACTTGCTAGTTTGATGTTAGCCATGTTTTATAGAGCTAAACATTTTAAAGGTGTTTTAACTTTTATGACTTGTCTGGTGGAAAATGGTAGCAATCATTGTGTTTCATTGTGTGTTATTAGCCTTCCCATTTAGTTGTTGTAACTTGTTTGGTGGTTAGATTGTTGAAAAATGCTATACCTTCAGAAATGATGCTCTGCTCTTATTCCTTATTTCAGAGGGTTCCAAGCTATATATTAACCCTTTCTCATGCTCTTATTCCTTGCTCTTCATGTCATTGGGGCATACTTTATCCATTTTCCATAGAAATAACTATTTTTTTGAGTATAGAGCTAAACTTTGATGAGTTTCCTCCCGATGTAGGTGTTTGAGTTTTACTTGCTTTTGATGTCTCTATTTAGTATTTTCTCTGTGTTGTTGCATGCCTCAAGTTCAATTTATCAACACTCTTTATCGTGAAGACAAAACATATATATGCATTTAGTGTTCTAAATAGTAGGTAGAGTACTGTTAGATGGGCATTGTTTGTCATTCTTTTCTTGCTAGTATTTATAGGTGTAAGTTACATTCCTCATCATATCATATCACATGATAAATGTCAGGCATACACCATACATTTTCAACCTATAATGGCCTTGATGGACTCTTCAAATGAAGGTTGATAATCACTGAACATTTAATATCACCATTCAAATAAACAACAAGATCTACTTGAAATTTATGCTACATATGTGTGTGGAAACTTTCCAATTCGGCTCTTGCCTTTCTACAGTAGTGGAATGCAATTCCTGAAATTGTTGACACTACCAAAGGATATCCGCATGATAGATTGAGTCAGGATAAGAGAATAGTTGTAAGCAGACACACATGATATTGATGGAACTTTCAGTTTCTTACCAAATGGGTATGGGTATCAAGTTTTACCTATTGACTGACAAAAGCCATGGTATTTTGGAAAAATTTGAGGGGCGGTTCTATCTGAAACTGGTTTTACTTATTGGGTAGTTGTTTTTCAACTGCAACTTACACATCACGACATTGTAGACCTAGTTTACATGGTGGATTGGTGATGTAGGTCATAGTTAACAAAGCATGTTTTTTGAAAAACACATTCTCCAAAAATATGTTATATATTATAAGACCATACCTTCAAAGTCAAGAAACTAATTCTAGGGAGGAGATTGAAGGTGCCCTTAGAGTGAATCTTTCTTCTCCCCTATGCACAAGGTTGTAGACATTTTTGGGTACTTACAAATATTATTAAACCTAAGGGTTAAACTATCTGGAATGGGTGGTTGGGTTGGTAATTTTGCTTAAAATTAATGCATAGAAGGTGGAGGAGGATTAGTAATCATGGAGATAAAGTGTCACTGATAAAGTGTCAACTGTAAAGTGACTGATAATATTATTCTAAATAGTTTTCTAAATACGTATCAAACAATAGTATGAACAAAATAGTATTTTAAAATATGTATCAAAAGTTTGTGACCTCATTATTTATCTTATCCAGAAATGGAATATCATCATTTGAAGAAGATGTAGTATTGCTCTTATTCAAAGAACAAAGCTTGAAGAAGGATGTAGATGGAGGAATTCACAAAGCATTTGCAGGAAGATATAGAGGTCGTGGCAGATGCCAAGGAAAAGGCAGGTACTATAATTGGTAGCAAAATATCAGAAGTAACTCACAAAATTCAAGAGGTAATTCTCTTACCAACAAACCCAAATATTGTAAATATTGGGAAACAACAATCATACAAAACAAAAGTGTTTTCTAAAGAAAATACATGAAGAAAAGAGAAATAGAGCCAAAGGTAGAAATAGAGGTATGCACTAAAAATTTAATATGGTATCTCAGAGTTGAAGTATGCACTAAAAATTTACGATGAGTTAAATCCATTAAAAATATATTGTTACAAGTGAGCGCAACATCTCCAATGAAGATTTGAGGATATGCTCACCCTTCATAACTGGGCTTTGGAATGGAACATACAGTACAAGAAAATGCAAATTCATAAAGAGTATGTGAAGAAGTGACAATTTGATCTTGTTGATATCCCTCTTGACATCCATTATCTCAATTAAAGAGAAATACTCAACATTGAAACTAGTCTCAAACATTTGAAAGAACCTTGCCAAAAAAGCATGGAGAAATAGTCAAGTAGAACTTGGGTATTATGAGATGCTAGGGAAGGCAACTGAGAGACGTGCAAATACATTTAATCCTCCCAGATTTGGTCTAAGTGATAGAAGGTCATGGAATATTTGGAACATAGTATGCAACAAAAAAACATGCCATCAAATCATGAAAGAGTAGATAGAGACCCCAATAAAATACCCTGTAAACAACCCTGTAGAATACCTTTTTGGAACCTGACTGATATAGATGACTATTTGTTGCAGCTCAATGTGGGTGAAAAGAACGATTTGCTTGGTCCCAATATTGCTGTAGCATCCCTAGCAATTGTGCCCAACTAGTTCGATATGACCCTAGCCAATGAATATCCTCGGGAAGTGTGCCCCAACAAAATTTTATAACGTTGGAAAAGTATTTTTGATGGAGGCAATATCAGACTGTAATGCCCAAGATCTGGTGTGTTGAGAAATCTCGTAAAATGTGTCCAATACACCTTGGCAGCCCCTCCCTCAATAGTACACAACATCAATGATCAACGGTGGATGAGAATGCACCCTCAAGAAAATAATGCGTCCCCCATATTTAGATTCACAGCTCCAAAGGTGCGCCCCCTTGGTAGACCTCGGTCAACATAGAAAATCGTCCGAGCACTGCCCCCTTTTGTGTCTGGGAAAACCTATTTTTTGAAAGATTTGCTCAGATCTGGTTTGTTTTTTAGTGAAGAAAGAAAAGATTTGATAGATCTAGAAATCTAGTCAAAACTCGTAGCCCCAAAAATCCCAACCTTCTTGGGAATTCTCCTGCTATTCGAATCGAATGAAATTACATGAAGAATCATTGTTGTTTTTTTCTTTGTGTTTTTGTTATTTGTTTTTTTTGTCTTTGTTTTACTTTTTTATATTTTTTCTTTGATGTTTTAATTTTTAATTTTTATTGTCTTTATGGATATGTTCATTTATTTTACATTTTTTATAAACAAAATTATACATGTTATTTTAAAGATGATGTTGATAAGGATGAAGATGACAAGGACAAGGACAAAGATAAGGAGTATGATTAAGAAAATGACAATGGTGTCATGATGATAATGAGGATGATGATGGTGACCATCATGATGATGTTTATGATGGAAATATTCATTATTCTAAGATTTGGTTTATTGGGCCAAAATATGAGCTTGGATTGTGTGATGCTAGTTTGGGAAGGAAAATAATGGGATTTTTCCTTTTGCTTAGATGTTTTGTTCATTACAATTAATTGTAAGAAATCATATAATAGATTGGAGTGATCACAATGGTGACGAGATGACGTTGACGACTACAATGAAAATGGTGATGTTTAATATGATGATGAAAACAAAGATGATGATCATCATAATAATCAAGACGACAAGAACAATGATGATAATAATGATGACCTTGATGATGACAATAATTGTTATCATTAGAATGAGGATAATGATAATGATGAACGTAGGTAAGATACTATGGGTTCCACACCCATCCGTTGTGAGGTTTAATGTTGGGTGAAGTTCTTCATCACCAAATACCCCATGTATCTAGAAGTAAGGATGTAAGAACGATTATTTTCAACAACAACAAAAAGGAAAAAGAAGGAAAACCACAACAAAACCCATTGTTGTTCAGTAATGAAATATGTATAATGTCCAGGTTGTAATCACCACTAGTGGAGTTATCATTAAAAGGAGGAGTTATCATCACATCACTGCAAACCATCCCCACGTCAAGATGAAGCCCTTTGGTGTGTAACCAAATAAAGCTTTTCAATTATTTTCATATAATTTTAAAATGGTATCATGTTAGGTGAAAACTTGAATCTATAGTTTGACATGATCCATTGCCTAAATTTTTTGTGTAAGATCTTCACATATTACATGGTATGCTAGGAAATTATCCATTGAACCCAAGTGCTTGTGATAAAATTCATAACCATGCATGGACAAAGGTATTTAGAGGATTGGGTGTGCATAGTAGGAATAGCATAATGCCATTGAGGTATTTGTTGTGCTCTCAAGCTACATTGCTTTCTTGTTATTCAAATTTTCCAAAAATAAAAATAAGATTTTGCTCTCTCAACCTAAGTAGATATAATATATTTTTGACTAGTTTTGGAATGACAATTGCAACATTGGACAACAATTTACTTCACATGTTGTTCTATTGGTCAAAATAAAAATCATTACGTTGCCTTAATAGTCTCCTCAACTTGTCAAAGTTGCATATTTCTACAAATATTGTATGCTTTGACCGTTATCACCCAAGTGCTATCAATGACCCTACATCCCTCCAAGTCTTCTTTGCTTGTAAGTGATATTTTTGTAAAGAAACCTAGTTCTAGTGTTATCATGCACTACACAAAGTGTCTTCCGAAGGGACTATGCACACTTCAATGATATGGCACAACTCTACCCAATAGATATAAAATGAAGGGACCTTCACTACTTTGGGAGGAATTAGAGGAAATTTCAACTCAAAATGGGCCTCCTAAAAAAAATTAATAAAACAATAGTTAAAATAATAAAATAATATTTATTAATTTTGGAGGAATAAAAGAAAAACTACTTTTTTGTTTGTATTTTCGACATATCTCCCCTTGTTTTTACTCAAATTTCGATCGGGAGAGCTCGTTGGATGCGGAATTAAATTCTGCATCCAACAAGTACCCACTTGGCATAGTTTTGACGGACCCCGCTACCCTAAAAACAAGAAATACCTAAAAAAATGTGATGATGATGTCATCATCACATTTTTTTAGGTATTTCTTGTTTTTAGGGTAGCGGGGTCCGTCAAAAGTATGCCGAGTGCGTACTCGTTGGACATGGAATTTAATTCCACATCTAACGAGCTCTTCCGATCGAAATTTGAGTAAAAACACGGGGAGATATGTCGAAAATACAAACAAAAAAAGTATTTTTTTTAATGATACCTATCCCCCAATTTATATTAAAAAAGTGTTTAAACCCTATACGGTATTTCAAATTTAAATCAATTTCATTGGCTAACAAATGATGACATGGAATTTGAATAAAAGTTAAAAGGCCCATTTTGAGTTTAAATTTTCCTCTAATGGGGGCTCTTGGAGGGATTACGCAGGCTTCCCTGCCAAGTTTCGTGGACGGAAGCATAAATTGTGAAATATATTCACTGGGTTTTAGCTGTGATGGGAAGACGAAAACATAAATTGTGAAATATATTCATTGGGTTTTAGTTGTGATGGGAAGATAGAAATAGTTCAAAGTTATGTGATACTTGAATTATTTGTTTGCTTTCCTAGTGGCAACTTATTCCAAACAAATATGTTGTTTCCTAGCGGTGTAAATATGTTTATTTTTTGGGTTGATTAATATGAAGATAAATAAAAAAAACTCATTGAAATGTTGTTTCCTTCCAAAATAATCAACAATTGCATCCCCCCAAAGTCCACTCATTCACAATGTGTATGAACAAAGTGACATACTTTCTATTATTTCCATACATTTAATGTGTGTTTCCATGTAGAGGTCATTAATGAAGCTACAAACTAATGCTCTAATGTCCACTAAAGATATAACATTTTCTAAAAAGGTTTGGTCTGTCAACTTTATTTGACTTACATTACTTGGAGTTCATTTTTGAAATTGTCCTAAGTTATAATTTTTACTTATTTTACAAATGGTAAGGAGATGGCTTATTTTCAATTTAATTGTAAAAAACTTAACTAACATGTTGCACTATCAATGGGATCACCCAATGAGAAGAATCTTTAAATGATGACAAGACTTTTTAATGCCAATATTAGTGGTGATTTTACCATCTTTCTTTTCTCAAATTTTGAAAAGTTATATATTTTTTAAACATTAAAGAAACTAAAGGGGATATAACCATTGCATAGACTTTGGGTTTTGTGGGCCAAAATGTCGACTTTATAAGAAGATTCGGTATTAGATATTTATCATTCATGGTAGAAACGAAACCAAATAGAAGATTATATTGACAAAGAAGCAAGTTGCAATATCCTTTTAACTTTTAACAATAAGTTTATTGTGATAATTGTGACATAGGTTATGCATTCACAAGTTCTATAAACAACGATTGTAATCACTACTCCCAAGTCTTGTAATGTAATGTGGCATTGTTTATTTGTGAGGTGTCGAATGATAGTTTGAAGGTTTATGTGTTCATTCTAGTTCATCTTTATGAAGTTTAACCCATGCCTTAGGGAAATTCAATAATGGAGATGGTGATAGCATAGGGCATTGTAGTTATTATATTTAATTGTTAAACATTCAGTGTAATAATTCATGTAATAGTATATGTTTTGTATTTAATATATTATATCTTTTTTTCTAATATATTATATTATATGGTTTGTATGTAATATACAAATTATATATTGTATATTACTCTATATTGTATATAACTATTGTGTATATTATATGTTTTTAATATATGTTTTAATGATTAATAGATGGCTACAAAATCGTTATGGGGATGGTAGCATGGTTAATGTGTTCTTGTTAGCCACAAACTTATGGGTTATGCTATGATTGAGTTATGATTTGAGTCAATTTTGAGTGCACATGGTGACAATTTATCACTCCCATCTTTGAGTTTTTCTAAGGCCGAGATGATGAAATGAAGGGAAACATGGAGTCACTACTACATGAAAGGAGACTAGAGACTATATTAATACACCTTCACGATTTATATATATCCCCTTGTCGAGGACATAAAAAACATAATTACTCTTAACAATGACATGTCTTCAAAATTCCTTGGATTTGATTTTGATTGTTTAGTTTGTAAAGTTTAAGGTTTCTATGTAACTTTGTCGTTATTTATCATCATGACTTGTGATGCCTACATGGGTTGTTTACAAATTATCCCTTGTGATACCCTTCATAGTGATCTTACTAACCCAAGGCACTATTTTAATTAACACCTGCCTAAAATGGTGATGAATTGTAAACTCCCATTAGTTTGTTTTTATTTGTTTTATAGAAAAAGTCATCAAACCTCAAAGAGTATGGAGGTGGTTTGGATCCATAATATGGTCACATTGGTTATTGTCTCCCAATGTTATAAGTGACATTTACAAATTGTTAATTGATATTGTTTATCCATTCACAATTACACTTATACGGGTATCAACGACTTGAGACACTTGCTTACTCATTACCTTCTTAAAAGGGGTGAATGATAAAAGCTTATTAGTTCATCTTTGAATATTGTAGACAAAAAGTAGTCCCTAGGGGGTGAATGATAAAATATTATTAGTTCATCTTTGAATATTGTAGACAAAAAGTAGGCCCTACACATTAAAAATGGTAGAACTAAATAGAATATGGAGGTGACCCTAGGTTTGTAATATAGTTATACAAGTCATTGTGTCTTGGTGTTATAATTTCAACTCATATCTCTAAATTCCTTGTGATTAACTTAAAGTGCTAAGTAAAAGTCACTCTCGAAGAGTACATAGAGACAAGCTTAGATATGCAATGTGTGTGTGTGTGATATGTGTGTCCATGTGAATGCCCATATTCTAGTATTATAAGTTGGGCATTTACCTCTATGTTTTCAATCACTCTTTTACTATGTAAAATAAATCCCATGGGAATCAAACATTGGTCAATAGTGTAACGTAATGTTGGAAGATTTGATAGGGGCCATAAAAATTGAGCAACTAATTGATTTTTTCCTTAAGGGATGTCCGCTTATAAGGCCAAATATGTAAAAACATTTTATCCACTTCTTAAAAGTAACACTATGAGCATTATTGAAATGCTCGTTGCTTCATTCCATTTTAAAACAAGACCAAAATGTCCTTAAGAGTACAAAGCAAGTTAACTTTTGTGTTAAGATTAATATCCACTTCTTGTGCCTTGGATGTTCTTGGTAAAAATGAGGGTATGGATGGGGGGGTTGTCCAAAACAACCTTGTAGGGTGACATTTTGGTAGTACCATGATAGCTGGTATTGTACTACCTTTCTACAAGGGGGGTGGGGGTGTTGGGGGTTGGGGAACTACTAAACCAAATGGCCATATCAGTCAATTTAAAACCCAATGGCTAACAATATTTTTATGGTCAACACTTGACAACCTCTATTACTTTTTATTAACTCCAATATCTCAAGTCATGCAGTATCTAGAAGTATTATGACATGCATCATCATCGTGTACATCGACGTTGTCATCATCATCATCATCATCATCATCATCAATGCCATATGGTACATCAACATCATCTTGATCATCATCCTCATTATCATCATCATTGTCAACATTAAGTACATCATCAACAAAATCATCGTCATCATTGTCATTATGGTCACTCATATGCCATTATTGTTCTTAATCACTCATTAACATTAGGATTACTGTCATGTAATTGTTAAGGTCATTTATATGTCATTACAATCATTTCAATGATAATAGGATTGTTTATATGGCGTTACAGACATTTAGGTGCCATTAGATTCAATTAGTATCCAAAATTGATACCACATGCATAATCATGGCACAATTCCTATTGTTAACCCTGGTACATGGCACAATTCCTATCACTAACCCTGGATTAATATATGGTGCTATGATATTCAATACATTTTTTTGGAGGTTATTCTTGGCGTTATATGGGATGTTTTTTTGGACACTAATTGGGATGTTAATTTGGATGCTAATTGCGATGTTAATTGGGACGCTAATTGGACGCTAATTAGGATGTTAATGGGGATGCTAATTAGCGTCCCAAATAGCGTCAACTTTTAAAAAGGGATGCTAATTGGGACGTTAAATGTGATGTTAATTAGCATCCAAAATAGCACCAACTTTTAAAAAGGGATGCAAATAACACCATTAAAAGCGCCATCCCGTGGAAAAGTGTCCACTTTGTGCAAAAAAAAGGATGAAAAATACACTAAAAGTGATAGTGGATGCTAAAAGGGAAGCTAAAAGAGACGTTAATCACAAGTTTTTGTTGTAGTGTACCCATGGTCCTAGACGAAGGGATCAGAACCTATGAACACAAACAAAATTTCAATCTTGGAAAAATGTGCCATGACAATAATAAGAACATATAAGTTTATAGATATTTATGCAAATGTACCTCTTTCAATGGCCCTAGGTTAACACTAGAGTCGGCCATAAAATCACGTTCATCCAAGATTTGGGTGAACTGCAATTCAAATGAGTTCATTATATATTTAGATAAACTAACAAAACCTGATTTAACAATTATAAGGAAAACATAAAATTTCTCAGATACCTCCCCCCTCCCTCCTTCCTCGCGATGGAGTAAATCAAACAATCCATCTTGACAATGTTTTGCATATGCCTTGGAATCTTCAAGGATCATTGAATCTGCCTCACTGTCTATTTTATAAGAAAAATGTGCATGAGAATGAGCGTGTGCTCTATGTCGATCCATGCCCACATCAACCCCCACTAGAGCAGATGGTAAGTTGTCTCCAATGACGGTTCTGACCTCTAGACCAATATGATAGGTCACCTCCATCTCTGATCGCAATGTAACAACTCTCTGTGGCCGAGCCACCAAATGAGGTGTAGGCTCAGGAAACAATGGGTTGCGATAGGCTTCTTCTTGTTCATACGTCCTACCTTTTCCAACCTCGTAAAATTCGGACACATCTGTGTAATCTGGCTTCATGTTTAAAAAAAACTCCGCATAAAAAAATCTCGCAAACTAATGTGGCACTTCATCATTCCATGGCAATCTACCATAGGCAGTCGAGAATCTATCATATTAATGGTGTGCAATCTCGGGGTGCTTGAAATATTGCACCTTTAACATCTTCCACTTTGGAGCTTCTTTAAAATTAAACATTGAAATGCCATATTCTTTTAATATCCTCTTCACTATATCAACCCACTTGTTAGGACCCATCACCTGAGCCCTCTGCATTCACATCAAGTGAATAAAACAATATGTTGTTGGCCCAACAGTTCTATAGGCACCAATAAACTTGCCTAGAGATTCCAAAAGTATTTGCAAGCTTTGCCGACTCTCTGTTGGGAGTTCCAAGATAGCAAGATCATCCCTCAATTTTTTATCGTGGGTTGTACATTGTTCAAGGGTGATAGAAACCTCTTCATTTTCCCAAGGAAGAGCATCGAGTATAGCTGAAGGATAAATGGTCATGGGCTGACAACCATGTGCTTGTTCAAAAGTAGCCCTCGCCGACATTTACCCTTTCTTCGAGCATTTGCATGACCTTTCTCTTTGTCCCTTGCAACATCCTCAGCATCTCCACCCTCATTTTCTCCAAATGCATAACCCTCATTTTCTCTAAATGCATTATCATAACCCTCAGCAGAACCACAATCCTCTACATTTACACATGTAATCATGTATAATTTAGTACATAAATACACAAGCATATATATACACATGCAAATTAGTAATTTATATATATATATATATATATAACCAATAAAATGTTGATGGTCCATTGGTCATTCTCTAAAATAACGACCATAAGAGGCCAAACAGTCACGAGATGATGAATCAAACAATTGACCAAACACAAAAGCTTGGACACTCTCACGAGACAATCTATTACACTGTGTCTCTACAAAGAAAAATGCTAATGAAACTTAGTAAACTCAATGAACAAGGCTTGAAACAAATATAAATATTCACGCATGCTTATAAATTTTGCATGTGCATAAATTTCAAACACATACCTAATGTGTCTCGATATAATACACTAGAATCTCTAGATGATTCAAACCATCTTTGAGAACGAACATTTGAAGGTCTTTCAGTAGATGTAGGTGTGGTATTAGGCCTACTTGTATCAGATGTCTCTGTACATCTTCGACTTGAATAATGAGTGACCACCTTGTCTCAAACCATCTCTATTATATATCTCCTATAAACATCAAAATAAGCATCAATGAACTAATGTAAGTTTATCCCATAGAAATTTTTTGAGGACAAGAAACAAAAAATTGAATATACTTATTGTGTATAAAACATAATACGATCAATCCACGTCAATTTATTAATCTTGTGAAAATGCTGGTGAGGAAGAAAGAAAGAATTTAGAGCCTTTTTGTTGATTTACTTTGATTTATATGGAGTGTGTTATGCACTAAAGCTACTTCAGTGTTCCTACAAGGCTAAGGCTAAAGCAAGGGGTCAAATTTTTTGATTGTATAGACCAAAGTGGGATTTATTATATGGATATAATGTTTGAGATATTTTTACCCCTTGGACTGAACATGGACAACACCTTTGGTTTTACTCTCAAAAGTACTTGGCTTTAGTGGCTTTGCTGACTGCCCCTTTGGTGTGATGAATTTTCCACCATCCAGGGTTTTATGCCCATGGGTTGGTGCTCCAGGGCACACCTTTGTTGGAACAACCTACTATGTAACATGAACAACCAACATAAATTGATAGAACATACAATTGAACAATAGAAAAATATAAGATCTTAGAATATTGAACCAAGCATATGCACAATATCATGATATCATTATTCATAGTTGTCGTGGTAAGAAATTATCCTTGACAAACCAAATAATCTACCTCGAAGAAACTTCATGGAAATATGTCTCATTTGTAAACTAAAGCACACTAGATCCAAAGGAACATATAGTGGGAAATTTTGAAAACCTAGGGTGGTAACAGATTCAAGCTCTTTCTATGTGTCGGTTCTAATGAAATTCTTAAGGTTTGGCTTGGCACTGATATCATGGAATCATGCAATGTCTACTTTAGTGCAACATCTAGTTCCGAGTGTTTTAGCAACAACTCAAGGAAAATCATGAGCCAACAATAGTTTAACACAAATGTGAATAAAGTGTGTCACATTATTGCATCAAGGTTGTGGAGTGATCACATTTTCACTATAGTCAACATGTGTCCTACACTAGTTAGCATTCCTAGTTCACAGCCCTAACACATGACCACACATCCTAAACATGATTACCACTAAATTCTTATTTAACACATTGTTGTTGAAATATGCAATGCCAACATGGAAACAATCATTCTAGATTTTTCTAAAATTCAATTATATTCATATCATGTCAAGCTGAATTATTTCCACGTGATTTTTGGCAAATAATTGTCCTTTTCATTGCACTTTTTATTATTCTAAGAATCTTTAAGTTAGATTAAATATTCTTTAATGATGGGGCGGTGATTGATAAAAGAGGCATTCTCCATTTTGATCTATTATATGTACTTACAATTACTTTGTGGTATCCATTCATCCTTGTTGTATCCAATCCTCTTTATTGAATATTGTTGTTTCAAGACATCATATCTTTAGTTGATTGTTTGCATAACTCTAGTTCATGTTTGTTGATGATTGTTTCCATCACTAATACTTCATAGCTTCTACCCATAAGTTTAGGTATTGTATAATTTTTGGTTTCTCCTAAATTTACTCTTGGGATCTAGATAACCTTGTGGAAAATACTTGGCTAACCCATGGGGCGTTCACCTTATTGAGCAATATATTATTACGTTCATTCATAAAGGGGGGGGGGGTTGGGGTTAATTGTGAAAAATAAGGTCAATATATTGTAGGTATTGGGGGGTGAAGAGTAGTGTATAAGGGGTTTATAGGTATTGGGGGATATAAATAAGGGTTTCTTGTAAAAATAAAGAATATATCGTAAAAATAGGGTTTTTTAAATTAGAAATGTGTATTGGGAGGGGGGCTCAACAATAGGATTTTTGTAAGTAATTATCAATATCTAGTAAAATTAGGGGTATTCTTTAATATCCCATGAACGAAGGAGCTATGGCATGCATTCACTGAGTGAAGATCTCGTGGGCTAACCTTCCTCCCCAATAAGAGACTAAAGGGACACAAGTACAAGTTGTGAGGATGCATAGAGGAACAAGCATCTACAAAGGTTTAAATAGCCACAAAGATAAATAATATATGAAATCAACACTAGTATACTTTTGAGCATAGGTGACAGTCTACAGACTCTAATTTACAGTTTTGTGCTCTCAGGGCATATTACAAGTTTTGCTCAAAAGGGCAGTTTTACTTCAAACAGAATAGAGAATGCTTTGGTTTTTGTATGGCTGTAATGAAACAACAAACTGAAGGTACTTGTGAAATTGGCCCCATGTGAAATAACCTTTCTAGAATTTTAATTAGGGAGAAATAAGAGGGGTTAATTAGGAATTATAAGGCTTCCATGAATTCTAGAAAGGCTTATTATTAAATACCAGCAAATCATAGTTATTATTAAATACACCAGGAACTTAGTTGTTGTTGAACTAGAAACCATCAAAGACACACTTTTTTTAATAAAGATGTACACTTGTAGTTATTTCTCTATTGGTGTTTCAGTCATGTTGATATATCGGTGTTGTGTTATCATTTATACATAAAAATATTTGTTTGGCTAATGCATGGAGGGATCAAATGGTCTCTCCTATGACTTTCGTTCCTTGTCAATCACAAAAGATTTCAATATCTTTGTAGTTGGGATAAGTGATTGATAATGTAGCGGATTCAAGCTTAACACTAAACTTATTGTATAGACACCTTAATACCATTCAATGTACCTTAAATATAGCTTACATCAACCCCCCTATCCATGTAGAATAAATCAATAATTTAAAATTTATTTTATTATTATTAATGTTTAACATTAATTTTGCTAAACAATGAACACGGTAGGGATAAAATAATAGGACCAAAAAATCCATATATGTCACATATAATGACATAATAAATAAATAAAATGCATGTCATAACTTCTCATAGTTCAATAAAATAATTAACACTAACATACCATATATTTTTTTAAATTTTTTTGTTGAAATATTTAACTCGATATTTTCCAAAACCGGCTTGACCTATGATCTTTTAAATTGAAGAATGCATATAAAGATATTTAAGTTTTGCGGATTAGTAAGGGAGTTAACAGACAGAGGAATATTATTCTCTTATTATTGTCACGCTGTAGCTCAGTGTAGTTCTGTGTGTTTGCACCAGAACTGTACCTCTGAGGTTCGAAACCCAATTTGCATTGTCAGCACTTGGGCAAAGAGGTGGTCTCCTACATACCAATGTTGGGGATGCTTACAAAGCCATTTAAGTCGATGTTGTAACCAAGTGTGGTCCGAGTTGCCTAAGATAAATTTGCAAAAAGTATTAACTTATGGTAAATGTTTAAAACAAAATCTCAAAACAAATAGGGATGTAAGCGGTTTATCATCAAATTATCATGGAAACAGAATGGGTCTATAAACGTGCCTGCCATAATCTTCTTAAATGTTGAATTACTTGTGCTGCTGAATCAATTTCGATTTTGATAACATCGTGAATTACCTAACTTGAACAGGGAGCTCTACTACTCGATTTGCATCAATGTGTGTGTGTGTGTGTGTGTGTGTTTAAGTAATTAATGACCTCATTTTTATCCAATGCAGTTTTTAAATCCCTGGTATATTTGGTATTAAACATTGAATGGTGAATGGAATGTACTTACCTCACCACTGCGAAGCTTCCCGCATTGCCACCACGCAGCCTCCAGCACCACCGCGAAGCCTCCAGTACCACCACCATGAAGCCGCGAAGCACCACAGGCAGACGCCCTACAGACAGACGCCAATAAGGCCAACACTCCTCCTCGCCTACACACAAACTGTGAAGCACCACAGACATGCACCCACATACGAACGCCAACAAAGCCAACACTCCTCCTCGCCCACAGACAGAGTGCGAAACCCCAAACATGCCTAACACACGCAGACAAACAAGGCCCAAACATAGCCCTAACACATAGGTGAGGCCTAACAGGCCAGGCCCAAACACAACCCTAACACATAGGGGAGCCAGTGAAAAATCGTAAACGACAAAACTGTAAACAGTTGCGTCGGTTAAAATATATATAACTCTTTTTGGCCGAAAGGTTTTTCGGTCAAACGATCTTTTGGTTGAAAAAATGTTCGAACGAAAATGTATCTGCCGGACATTATTTTTCCGGTGATCCTTACAAAGCTTGCATAACTAGGTTCCCTGTTAGTTTTAACATTCGGCCGAAATAATATTTCGGTCGAAAGTTTTTTTTAATTTTTCGACCGAAAAGGTTAAATAGTTCAATCTAAAAAAATAGTTCGGCCAAAAGTGTTTTAAATACGGATTCCGAAAGTTGATTCTCGTGGAAAAGACACCCAGGTTCATGATTTCACCCTTTAAAACAATAGTTTAAGACACCTGCTTAAAGACAATGCACAATTTTGTTTTTATTTCAAGTTGAAAATATTGTCTCAAATATTGCCTTAATACCCCCTCTATGTAGTAGTGACTGCAGCAGTAGCAACAATGCCATCGATATAATTTAAGGAAATGGGATTGTTACCCGCATGAACATGAAGGGGAGTAGTTTGGTTCAAAGCCAAGCTCACAGCATAGTGGGAAATGATGCAGAGTATGTTTGAATGGATGCATAGTCTGGAGGAGAGTATGTTTGAATGGATGCATAGTCTGGAGGATGGAGTAGTCACCAACCCGTGGGGTGGTGAGTAATTGCTCGAGACGTCAAGGCGGAGACAAGACAGGCTTGTGCAGGAATGGATTGAACGAAGTCAAAGTTAGATTCATGTGCGACCCTTCCTGATAGTCGCTTGATGCATGCGCCGAAGGACAGGATAGTTAACTACCTGGATGGACGGAGTAGTCTAAACCTCGTGAAATTGTCGAAGCTTTAGACTACTCCATTGAATAAATGTAGATGTACTCAACCTACGATTGACCTCAAGAAGTTATCTACAAATGCCAAGATTTCGCCCAATAAATTTGTCCGGCTATCGTCGTACTTTAAACCATTCATTTTCCAGACTCCCACCCATTCATGGGTTTCAGTAGCTGTATCGTCCAACGTTACGGCCATGTCCCATCTCCACACAACTGTATGTTCACATTGAATGCACTAAGATTTGAATTTCAAATAGATAAAATCGATCGGACGCCCATTCAAAATTTGAAATTGCGATTCCAGTCTGGTATTGGTATTGAGAGCTTTTCGCCCGGATGATGCTCCTTCTGCTTCTACTGAACGCGGGTTTATGTTTTGTTTTTTTCAGATTCCCTGCATACAGCCATGAATGCCCAAAGTTTATAGTGGCCTCTTCGCCCGGATGATGCTCCTTCTGCTTCTACTGAACGCGGGTTTATGTTTTGTTTTTTTCAGATTCCCTGCATACAGCCATGAATGCCCAAAGTTTATAGTGGCCTCTAACTAGTTGGACGGGGCTGGATCTTATGAGTCGCTGGGGTTTGATTCCTCTCCAAACCAGATCTCTAATAGAACCCTCTGGTAGCGCAGTGATAAGACTCAGGAGTTTATGATGGATTCTGTAACACATGGGACTGGACTGTAATCAGTGTATAAAACAGATTCATCTGAGCTTTAGCCCTATAGCATTGACAGCGGAGGCGAGTATATTCTTCCCTTGCTTGAGTTGTATGACCAGTTTATGATGGGTTTGGCCATTTTCAGTTACAGTATCTGGCTTCCATGGTTTTACAGTTCCATCAGCGGAAGCGGTAAAGACCATGTCATGCCCACCAACAGCAATGGCATTCACTGCATCGTCATGGGCTTTGAATGACTCCACGCATACAAAATATTTTAATCTCCAGACCTTGAGATGGTCTGTATATTGCCTTTCTCTGTACAGGCATACACGAGTGCGGCCGAAGGTTGCAACGTAGTTTATGGCATGCCACTTGCGGGTATTCCTGTGATGAAGGGGAACACATAATTACTTAAACAAGGCCATCTTTCATCGCCGAATCCGTCTGAGAATATGGAACGTGATGAAACACAGAATCTACCCATTTGTTGTCAAACTCACATTGTGTTGGATCGATAACTAACCTACTATGCACGGCTATTCCTCAAAATCTTCACTCAAAGGCCGAAAAAGAGACTACTAAAGTAATCATACATGATTACAAGATCATATATATCCAATTATTGCAATATATATTTATGTAATCATACATACATGATCTGGGATATATCGATTTATGATTACAAGATCATATATCTAATTATCTTAATATATGTAATTAATTTTTAAATCTGACATAATGCTCAAATGTCTATCTTAGTAAATCAAATAAATTTTATCCTTGAAAAAAAAAAAAATTTTTAAACATATAACCATCAAAATTTATTGGTTTAAATTTAATTATTTATGATCTTCATCGTTAACCATCAAAGTTTGTTGATTTAAAATTAACTATTTATAACCTTCCTCATATAACCATCAAATTTTATAGATATAAAATTAATTATTTATGATATTTATAAAAAAAAACTCTGCTTCTAAAAAATAGAGAGGAAGCATTTACATTAAATTTTTTATTACTAAAAATACCAAAAACCTAGCATGTATACCGAATAAGTGTACAAATCAGGAAATAATATCAACAGAACCAATTAATACCATTCCTGAAGCAAACCATGGATGGATTTGGTAATCAAAGTACATGCTTCACGCAAGAGCTTATCCTTCATATCCTGAACATTTATATTGAAAATCTATGAATAAATCCGACATAAAACCTGCTGTTTCATGACAAATTGGCACCTTAAAAACATGAGCCAGGATATGTTTACCCTAAAATTCCATTAAAATTTCAGTGGGTTCATATACCAATTGACCCTAAACCCGGCAGAGAAGCCTCGATAACCATATTCTTCTTCCTATGGAGAACCGTCGTCGAAATTGAGAGTAACTGAGTGGATCGTACTAAAACCGAGCCGATTTCGTCGACATGAAAGCAACCCTGCCATTATTATTTCCTTTCAATTTACGCACAGAGTTCTTCCGTTTCTGGCCCCTTCCACAGCAACTCGCAGCGCCGTCGGCGATTCTGCCCATTTCGAATTTGTCGGACTCCGACAAGAAGAATCGCAATTTCAAATTTTGAATCGGCGTCGGATCCATTTTATCGATTTGAAATTCAAATTTTCCTGCATTAAATGTGAAAATACAGCTGGAAATGGGACACAGCGGTAACGTCGGTTTGCTCACGCCTTTTGGTAAGGTGTTATTGCCGGGCCCGGAGGATACAGCTACTGAAACCAATGGGAGTCGGAAAAGGCGAGCAATACTCTGCTGCATGCAGATTATTGTTAGCCGTCGGAAAAGGGAGTAGTTGAAAGTACAACGACCGACGGGCAAATTTCTCCTACAGAAATCGTACTATTTCCAGACCTAGCTAGGGGACGATTTTTTCTTTATTTCTAGTTGGTTTTTACGCCCCATAAGATGGTTGTTAGAAGGTAAATTAAGACAGGAAATGTAACATTAAAATGAGGTAGTGCAAGACTACAATTACTACCACAACAAAACGGAACACTTCAATTTATCATAAGATAGAGAATAGTCCAACTCAGAATAAATAACAAGTTTAGTGAACTTAAAAGTTTTACACAATAGAAAATAGGGCTTTCCAATTAACATCACATTATACAACGAACATGCTATGGCATGGGAGAAATTTAGACTCCAATGTATTGTTATAACTATAAACAAGGAAAAACACGTTTGATAAGAACACATGTATTCAAACATGGAGTTCCAAACATATTGGGCCAGTTGCAATCTTGGATGAATTGCAGCAACTTCTAATCCATCAACCTCCCTTGAAGGAAAACACACTTATCATTCAAATGGCCCTCTCCATCACAACCACTTTCCTCTTAACAAAGACACTTTCCTCTCAACTGATATCTATGTGAAATGGGGATTCAAAATGTATTCGAATACCTCAAAAATCCTGGAAAATAACTAATAGATTTTACAGCCTCTTAAATCGGTACCTAACTTCTTAGGATAATTATAGACATGAATGGTCAATTTATAATGAAATGAAAAGCATTTCAAAATAGATGCAATAGAGCTAGGCATTCACCTAGAATGTAATAGTAACATGATTTGAAACATTTCAAGATTCCTTGACAGCCAATGTAGTGGGAAATGTCTTGATCGGTACCTGACTTCTTGAAATGATTATAGACATCAATGATCAATTTATAATGAGAACAAAACAATTTCAAGACACTGGCTCTTGATATATATTCCTCATATACCGGTTCATTCTATATTAGGATATATATCATATTCATCAACGTTGTTTCATTCTTTAATATATATCAATGTAGTGAACAGTCCCTCCAACCTTGAACAACATCTAACTTCAAAAACCAAGCCAAATATCTTACTTGGCCGAGGGTATCAATAACAAGAAGTTTTCTTAAAAAATAATGCATGCAATATGATAGAATTCAAATTGTTTAGGCTACATTAGTGCGTCCCCAATCCCCTACATGTTGCCTCAACATATGAATGAAACTACCGACGGGGACAGTAACAGCAACACTTTTCTACCTAGTTTAATGTTCACCAAAGATACAATGCTAGACAATGAATCAAGACTATGCAGAAGCCCTCCACTCGCTGAAATCCGATGCTCATGATCTCTGGCCAGTGCTTGCTACTATACTCCTCAACAGGTGGGCATCAGTCTTCAATCAATAGGAGCATTCTATGGCTTGCATCTGGGATCATTTCATCTACCATCTGCCCGATTTCCTCAAGCTGTGTCTACACCTAATACAAATAGTTCTCAGAGCCCAGTATTCATTAGTTGTGTCGTAGCTATGACAGCTCATTAGTGTCATTGTATGGAAGGCAATGTTCTTCACACAAAGGAAGCTTCCCGGAGTTCAAGTAAAGTAAATGGAACGTACTGAACACCCGACCTCCTGTACACGCATCGCAACCACAGCGAAAATTTCTTCAATCGTGGCACACTTTGATTGGAAGATAATAAAAACACATGATGAAAGTTGATTCGCTGCAATGACGACGAAGGTGAACAATGTTTGTTTTTACACGCGGCGGAATTTTATTGCATAAATGGATGACGATGCTACAGTCGTATCAAACTCAACTTCTGAGAGAAAACGCCCAACGGCGTACCTTGACTTGATTTCATATTTCAAAAACACAAGTCAAAGGATCCATGCACATCTACTTCTAATATAGAAGCGACAGTTCGAGAAAACAATAGACAATGAAGACATAACAGACATAATACATGTATTTCTACATATTTCCCAATTGTTTAGAATCTTTAGATCCAATATTTTTCCAATATTGTACTTAATTAAATGTTAACATGTAATTATATTTGTTTTAACAGTAAGTCTTTCTGTAACATCCCCGACCCTCCGACCGGCGAAGAGGACGCTACTAACACCAAACAAATTGGCAAACAGCCCCATGAACATGAACATGAATAAATGCTGATATTAAAAGGCTTAACATAATACATACTACGATGCATAAAACATACAAGGATACATAGTTACTCAACATTCATCGGAAGCAAACATATACATTCCAGTATTCTACATGTCCACCATAATTCATGAAACAGAAGATATAATTGCAGAGATGAAATAGTCAGGAGTACTTATCTTTTAATGAAGAACTCGCCCCACAACCAGCTACGTCGTTGCAATGTTCCACCCAACCGTAGGCCAGTGTGCTCATCAATCTCTCAGCAACACTGCCACCCCCGAGCTGGGCATGATTCCTCAAGTAATAAGGGTCAATGCAGGCTTACACATAGCCAAGGTGCGCAAATCAACCAAGCCCACACAGTAGGGTTTATCAGGCCGTCAAGGAGCTAGGAAAGGATAAATGCTACGTTGGGGGTCTCCAACACCAGTCTTCTCCAGCATATCCAGCCTTTAATCCCACTCTCAACAGTTCGAAGACCAACCACTGCATACTGCATCAAAACAATCCATTCACAGTTCTATGAAGAAGGCAAAGACAACCGAGTGACAAACCCAAACAAACGGTGAAACACAGTTCAGGTCCACAAGACAACTCAGGGTTGTTCTTGTCCCTAACGTGGCCAAAACAACTCAACAACAACCCAAAACCGGGGTTCATAAACAGCCACAAACTCACACTGAAACAATGGCAACATTACGCAGTCCACAATTGGGAAAGGAGCCAAACTCTCGACATGGACAGAGGAAAACTCAGTTAACGAATGTGGAAATCAATAGCCAACCAACATCCACGAGCCCACAGCACACGCCATCCCCAATGTAATGGCTGGAGAACTTACATAGGAAGAAAAAGGGGAAAGAAAAAACTCTCAACCTGTGCGCAAGAGGAAAAGACACAATCCAAAAATGGAACATTAGAGGAAATTTGGGGTCTAAAATGGGCCTTATAAGAAAACGTGCCAAAATAAGTTTTTGTGAGTTGGAATTCAAGAACCAATAGAATTTCAATAAAATAAGTCAACCATAATGGTTGAATTGACATATTTGTCATTAAAAAAAACTACTTTTTTTGTTTGTATTTTCGACATATCTCCTTGTGTTTTTACTCAAATTTCGATCGGGAGAGCTCGTTGGATGCGTAATTTGATNATTAATCAATATTATTTTATTATTTTAACTATTATTTTATTATTTTCCTTAGGAGGCCCATTTTAGACCCCAAAATTCCTCTAATGGAAGGAAACACACACACACGGTCCGAAATGGAAGAAGAAATCGGACTCTCAACAGCATCCAAAAATCATGGGAAGAACGACAGCAACCCAAATCGTGGGTTAAACCGACAGCAAGCCAGAATCATGGATGAAAACCATAGCTATTTCACATACACAACATAAATCGTGCCCTTAAGGCCACTCTTCCAGCTCGCTGCATGCACAAAACCAAAGGAGAACCCCGACTGGTGCATGAGGAAAATGATGGGAAAACTGTGTGTGAGGAAAACAGAACGTCTCTTTGTGTGAGGATGGAATTCCCCAGACCACAATCGTGAAGGTGAAGACCAGGCTAGCTGCCTGCGTGAGGGAAACGATGGCTTTTGCCGCTGGGTATGTGTACCGTAAGAACTGATAGTAGCCTGCCACGCTGATGCCCCCCCCATGCCCACGTTTCCTCAAGTAGTAACTGCCCTCAACTAACGCCTGCCCCAAAGGACTTGGTGGTTGAAAGAGACAAGAAGGTGGTTGACACATGGCACTTTCCCAATGGCTCCCGCGGTTAGATAATTCCCCCCCCTTATCCTTAGGAAAAACATGCCCTTTTCATTTTAACGTTGCACCATCATAGCTGACTGTAGGTTTATTTTAATTAATGTGCGTATTTACATGATGCCAAACTATAATGTGTCGGATAGCACAATATACCATCGGCAACTATCCCTATTGCCGAAACATACACAACCAAATCGATTGTGGGGCTTTTGCCTTTAGCTCCTCACCATGATTAATTACATTATATACATCATGCAAATGGGGTCAAAACCAGGATGTTACACTTTCTTAAAGCACGATTAAAGTAAATGTTTAAGAGACATTAAATACCCCACTTCCAAGAAAACAAAGATATGTAAGGAAATTAATTTTATGTGTAAAAGCTAGAAATAAAACCCTAAAAAAGACTAAAACCAACCTTTATCGTTTCAAGATAAGGCCATGGCTCAGCAAGAGGTAGAAATCAGCATAGTTACATGTCAGACAAGGAGTTTAATATTTTCTCTGTCATAAATATAAAAATAATTTGCACGTATTTCAACTTTAACACTCCGCTTGTCAATGCGTTAAAGTTGGTCCTTGAGATGGATTTTCGTTTCCAATATACATAGCAAAAATATAGTGAAACTAATACACAGTCATTTAAAAACAAATGCTAAATAGATCTTGTTTGGATCTGACTTATACTCAAACATCTTGAGTCGGCTATTTTCACTAATAGGACAAGCTATCAAAAGAGTTACTTTGAGAGAGAGAAGGTTAAATTGGTATGGGTTTAGGTTAGATACAGACTGCGACAAAACCTAGTGACCAAGTGGCAAGATCTCATAAGGGTAGTAGCAAGGATAGTCATCCCAAATCACAGGTAGGCACCTTAAAAGGCATAGCTCCCTCTAGTAGACATAAAACTACTATTGACCTACCATATAAGGTTTAACATAGACATAGCTAAGCTGGGGTAGGACATCACAATGCATGGACAAGATAGGAGAGATTATGTACAAGCATGGGCTAGTAAGAATATAGACAACCCAGTAGAAAAATGATAGGAAAAGTCACAACCTGTTGGGAGATGATAAGCACATTAATGGGAAAGCCAAAAGGCATAAAAAAACAAGAGTCTAGGCATGTATTATCCAAATAGGAAGAAGCAGAATACATCCATCTTCTAACAGTTCAAGGAAATGTCAGGAAATGTTGAAGGGAGCGATGTGCAGTGTATGATTGTTGTGACGTCCCTAGGATGAGAAGTGAATGTGTATTCCCTAAAGGGTTTGGCAGTAGCATGACCTAGCTCAACAGGGCTAGGCTTAAATTTCAAACATGCGAACATGGCCACGTTTCAAAACTGACAACCAACAAAAGCAAAAGGCTATGTATGATTAGCTAAAGGAGGTCACGTTCTCAGCCCATGGCCAAGAGAATAACGCACAGCACCAACGACTTATCCCTTGGAGGGCTAACAAAGGTCACATCCCAGCCCTAAAAGAATACACAGTCACTTTCGAGTCACTAAAAGGCCACAAACAAAATGTAGCAACCAGATAGGAAGGCATGTATAAGCAGCCTACAAAGGGATGTATTTTTTGTGTCGAGAGAAGAAATACAACCTTTAGAGTTAGAGGAACATTTGGAGGAAGATGATATCTTAAAAGTACATGGATAGGAAGGTCCCAATGGTTTATTAAAAATTCCAAACATGAGGCCATAAATCATTTGAAAGTCCATAAATGTTGCACAAGATAAGCAGATTAATGGGCAAGCTAAAACGCATCCAAAAAAATAAGCGTCTAGGATTGTACTATACAAATAGGAAGCAACCCCCAAAAAGACTAGATTCATCCTTTAACAGTTCAAGAAAAGGGCAGGAAATGTTGAAGGGAGCGATGCGCAACTTATGGTTGTTGTGACTTCCCTAGTCTGTGAAGTGAATATGTATGCCCTAAAGGGTTTGGTAGTGGCATGACCTAGTTCAACAAGGCCAAGTATCAAATTCAATCATGTGAACAAAGCCATGTTTCAAAACTCGCAACCAACAAAAGAGAAAGGTTATGTATGGGCAGATAAAGGAGTTCAATCATTACTTGTTTTTTCCATGACACGACTACATATCCAATATGGAATAAATAACCATATGTCGATTTTTTTGTCCTCTTCACATTGAGCACAATCCAAGTATATGTGTTCAGTGTATCCTATGACTTAAAATACTCATTGTTTTGTTATAGTTATGATGTGTTGTGTTGCAATCCAATATGTTACTTTTACATTGATATGAGGAGAATTGTGAATAAGAGAAGCAAAGCAACGAAGATACAGGGTTCAGATAGAGGGATTTGAGAACTAGGAGGGACCCTCGATCATAAATTCTGAGCTCAACATACAGTGAAACATTCGGCTATGGTGTCTATATAAGCTTTGGGAAAATAACCATAAAATCCTTCATTTAGTTGAAGCTCTACGTGTTCGTTTTGGTGAAAATTTGGACATTTTATCGTAGAGGCTCTACTTCCATGTTTTTATTTTCTAATTTTTCTCAGCTATAGTATCACAAGATGCCCTAGTCATAGAACACTTGTATTGAGGACCAACATTTTAGAGTAAGCTTTTTTTGGTTCTCGGGTTCTTGCAATCAACCTTTGCAATCAAATGGTTTGGAAGAGACCAGGGTTTGTGGAGGATATAATAAATGAACCTATTGTCATTTTAACGTTTTTAAACAACTTAATAAATCAGGCTAATAGGTGGCAAATAAAGGAATTTCAATATTAAAAATTATTTTTATTTATTTTTAAATTTTAATAAAAATTTCCAAGGATTTATGTCCCATAGGAAGTAAATTAGGCCCATTAAAAAATTAAAATAATGTATTTTAAAAATTGTTAAATTTATTTTTATTTTTCAAAAATTTATGATTAATATTATAATTGTATAAAGCATTGTAAAATATTGTAACAAAATATGGTAAAAACAATAAATTAATGCACTTTGACATTTTATCTAAAAAAAGAATAATAATATTTATAAACATGATAATATTTTCATTTATTATAAAAATTTGGTAAAACAATAAAATTTTATTAATATCACTGTAACTTGATGATATGATTGTTTATATAATTTGAATATATATATATATATATATATGATTTTAAAACACTAAAAATATTATTACAAATAAAAATATTTCTAAACTAAGACAAAAATCACAAATTTGAATGGGAATTAGTGTAATATTTGGTTCTATTAAGTATCTTATATGATTTATTGAAAAATCTTATTCTTTCAAAAGAGTTGAATGTATAATGTTAATTCTATCTTGTATGGATATAATTTAATATTTTTGAAAATACTTTAAGATATAATCACAAATTTGAATGGGAATGGAAATTAGTGTAATTTTTAGTTTCATATATTTTACATAATTTATGAGACTTAAATTTAAATATCTTATGTGATTTATTGAAAAAGAGTTAAATGTATCATGTTAATTTGTCTCTCTACCTTGTATGGATATAATTTAATATTTTTGAAAACACTTAAAGATATAATTTCAATGGTATAGTTCAAATAGTCTATGTTTTCCATTTTTTTTAACATATTTTTTGTTATAATTTGTTTGAATTAGAAATTTAAAAAAAAATCTTATAATCGCATATATTAACTATGAAAATTGCATAATTTAGGTGCTATGGGGGTATTCTAAGGTGGTGAATTTATTTACAATTCAAGAACACAATTTAAACACTTCTAAATTTAGATTTTACCAAAAACAATTTACATGATTTCAACCAAAACTCACCCTTATATCAAAACATAAAATAAGTCATAAAATAAATAAGCTATTGAGGAGGTTTCTCTTACAAGCTTAACACTTTAAAAATGTCAAATATAAAAAGTACAAGACTGCTCCTAATTTCAATACTTTACTTTGTAAAAATACCATTAACCATTTGTCATAAAAGAGTGGACATTTAAGATACAAACTTCAATTGCCATTAATGCCATCACACATAAATTATAAATTAGACTACTCCTAATTTCTATACTTTACTTTGTAAAAATACCATTAACCATTTGTCAAAAAAGAGTGGACATTTAAGATACAAACTTCAATTTCCATTAAGGCCATCACACATAAATTATAAATTATAGTCCTTTCTGCTTGAAACAAAAAACATTACTTATAATCCTTTAAAACACACATCTTCGAAATTTAATAATTAACAAATCTGCATTCGTAATCATGACACTGGAAATGTTGTAAAGTTTAAGTGCATCCCATATGACATGTTCAAACTTGATAAATAAATGAGTAAAGATGTATTGAATATATTATATTTTATTAAAATAAACTATATAATTTTATTTTTTAGGTTTGATATTTATTAAAATTATTTATATTTTGTGTTTGAATATTTATTATAATGTTCAAACTTGATAAATAAATGAGTAAAGATATATTGATTTATTTAAATTTTATTAAAATAATTTGTATAAACTTATTTTTTAGGTTTAATATTTATTAAAATTATTTTATTTTATATTTGATATTTATTAAAAATATTTATATGTTATAAAGTAGTAAAAGTTATCACATCAATAAGATGAGTAAAGATGTATTGATTTATTTAAATTTTATTAAAATAATTTGTATAAATTTATTTTTTAGGTTTAATATTTATTAAAATTATTTATATTTTATATTTTATATTTATTAAAATTATTTATATATTATAAAGTAGTAAAAGTTATCACATTTTAGTGATCAATCAGTAGTATTAAAAAAAATCTTGCTACTTAAAATGATTTGTTATGACTTATTATAGTTTATTTTGGATTATTAAACTACTTTTAAATTTTATATACAAAAATATGAATATTCTTTGTAATTATGTACTTTCTAATAACATATCTAAAACTAAGTACTACATAATTAAGTTTTAACTTTAATCTTAAACATGAAAGTAAATACTACACAATTTTCTAAATCTTATTTGCAATAAAGCCAATATCTCTTCTCTTTCTCACCCAAAAATATATTTAAACTATATACTACACAACTTTCTAAATCTTATCTGCAATAAAGCCAATATCCCTTCTCTTTCTCACCAAAAATAAAAAACTACGCTTATATAATTTTGTTTGTAAGACTTTTATTGTCATGGATGCTAAATAATCATTAATAATGAATAGCTCAATATTAAACATTACATCAATAAGCACTTAACAGTAACGCATTTAATGATACTATTGTAGGGATTTCAATCTAATCATTTTGTCATGGCCAAGAATAACTACCTGGTAGTGTGACATTTAATGTTGCGGCTAGGCGGAGGTGTGCAATTGGATTTGACTGTTGAATTAGATTCAACGGTCCACCTCTGTGCAGTCCCAGCATTAAATGCTAAGTCCACCTCTGCGCAGTCCCAACATTAAATGCTAAGCTGCACTATTGGATGGTTATTGTTCGAGTAGGATAAAAGACAACTAAAAAGCCCCATTCTGTTTTTCAGACCAATTTTTTAACAAAAAGGGATCCAAATTGTTCCTGGATTTTTCAATTTCAACAATTGTAATTGCTTTTCCTAAGTAAAATGTCTGATTTTAAAACAACCAAGATGCCACAATTTCAGCAACAATTGTTCTCTTGGAGTGTTTTGGCTAGAGCTCATACTACTCTTTACCCTTCAACCATGAAGATAGAATTCTTTCATCAATATTTTTTTATTAAAGAATTTAAGCAATGAAGAAATTAGTTTTTCTTAAATACTTAATAAAAATCTAACAAAATTACTTACCAAAAATAACACAAACCAATAGTTAACACTCACCAACATTATGCAATATACACCCACCACATTACCTGCAGTTAAAATTTGAGTTTGGGAACATGTTTCAAAGTTCAACCTCTCAAAAAACTAACAAAAAAGTTAATAACAGCTTATAGAAATTGCTAAACGTCAAAAATACATTTTAGAAAATTATTTGCCAGTTTGATCTCACGTTCTCCCAAAATATTTAGAAGTATTGTACAGGAACACTATATCCAATGGTTGATATCCCTACAACAGTAATAAATGCACTATGAGAATAAATGCACTATGAGGTGCTAATTGAACACCAATAAAAATATATATTATCTGTAAATAACCATATTTGGAAGAAAAAAAATCACATTATTGAAAGAAGACAAGTTCGTTGTTCTTGGCAAATGTGGTGCCTCGTTCATTGCAAATGTGGCAGCTTTTTTAAGCTATCAAATATTGGTTTATTGAAATTTGAATGTATTTTCTGTCTTAGCAAAACTAAGTGCAAGCTTGGAAAAAAAATATAGATACCAAAAACCTGTTAAAATAATTCCAAAAATGGACAGTTCACAATGCACATTATCATCATTTAGCCTATTAACTTGCTCGAACAGAACCCTTACAATCGTCTTGAATGGAGCCGTGCACACAGGAAACAAGAAAATGAATTCAACATTCGAACAAAAGCTCATTTCCTACCATTTTATACAAATGGAATATTACAGAGAACAAACACTCACATTTGCACTTGACAACTAATGTATAGTGCAAGAAAAACTGATCTTGGAGCTGTGTGGATCGAATAATTCAGGCAACCATCGACGATTTCAGAGATGAAGTTGTTGAGGCAAAGTTCCTCTCCATTCCATTGTATTCAATAAATGGGCAAGAAATCATACCCCTGGAATAAGCCATGCTGAAATGCCTGGACTTTGGGACGACGTAGGGGAGTTACTATTGGGATTTATGTGCATAAGAAATAGGATCAGTTACTAAAATCACTTAAAATAAAATTCCCAAACAACAAATATTGTCATTTTAAGCTAGAGTTCAAACAAGTACGTCTCTGTAAATAGTTGAACACATAAACATAAATATACATCAGGTAGTCCACACATAAATACAAAACAGTACGCTCTGTAAAAAGGTGAACAAATAAAACATAAATACACAATCAGTAGTCCAGGTGAACAAATAAAACATAAATACACAGTCAGTAGTCCACCACACATAAGTACATCTCTGTAAAACATAATATGATAGTTTCATTTCCGTTGTCCTAACCCAGGATGTAGGGAACCAAAGCTACAATGAGAATACTTTTATATTCGTCCTTCTAACCAACCAAAGTAATATTAAATGCTATTGAGGTTGCATACAGGTAGTTGGATATGAATTGCCTCGGATTCATATACACCACCTCAGACAGTGTTCGATGTTCTTCCCTAGATTTGAATTGCTTCATAATAAAAAAACTATACATTCTCCCAACCCAAGAAGCCCTAATGTTCACTTATGTATAATAAAACTTAAAAAAAAATTGCAATAACAATTTACAAATGTTATATTTCACTTTCATCCTTGTAACCCTTTACGAATATGATAAGATGTACGAGACAAAAGTATTTTGAAATCTCAGCCACTATTTACAGAATGCAATATTTCATTTTCATCCTTGTGACCCTTTACGAATATGATAAGATGTACAAGACAAAAGTATTTTGAAATCTCAGCTACTATTTACAGAATGCGATATTTCATTTTCATCTTTGAATCCCATAGGATAGAATGTATGAGATAAGAAGTATTCTGAAGCTCAGCTGCTACTTACAGAATGTGATATTGTATTTTCTTCCTCATAAACCGTGAAGGATGTATGAGACAAAAATTACAATGGGACTTGATGCCCTGAAGGATGTATGAGGCAAAAGTTACAAAGAGACTTGATCCAGGTAGAAATTTTATGCAGATGAAAAGAAGCATTCTATAAATTTTATTGGCATTTAAAAATGTTGTAAAAGTAATCATTAAAACAAAATCAGATATAAAAGATATGTAAGCATCATTCATTTACTTATAATACACACACACACACACACACACACACACACATATATATATATATATATGAAGATCAGATTACTTATAATACAAACATACACACATATATAAAGATATGCCAGCATCATTCATTTAATTATAATACAAACATACTTATGCTTTTACTAAACAGATAGAAGACAATGCTTTGATAGCAAGCAACTTTCACACGTGCACCTCATAAAAAAATCTACCTAAATTATTCTGCTTTGTTAAATAACTTTGCTTTGTTAGTAAGCAAGGATGTAATGACACATGCACCTCATCTGCCAACATGGATTCTCAGCTCTATTATAATAAATATTTTGAAAACCATATTAAAAACAACAATCAACAAGAACAAGATCATATACAAAAGTTAAGATAACAGTTAAAAATGCCAAAACATGCATCTCATCTTTCTCTACTATATACAAAAGTTAAGATAACAGGCCAAAAATGCCATAAGATGCATCTCATCATGCTCTACTATAATAAATCTTTAGTCCAACTGTTTTGGACTGAGAGATCGAAAAAACCAATCAAGATCATATTGAAAACAACAATCAACAACAACAAGATCATATACAAAAGTTAAGATAACAATCCAAAAATACCATAACCTGCATCTTATCCTGCTCTTACTATAATAACTGTTTAGTACTAATAGATTGAAGAAAACAATCAAGATCATACAGAATAAGCTAAGATAACAATGCAAAAATACCATAACATGTTTAGACACAGCTCTATGAATGTCGCTGCATAGGCTAACCACACAATGAGAGCTTTGAAAATGGGTCGACTTCTGAATGTCATGGAGTATGTTGGTAACCGCAGATTTTGTTTGGCAGAGGCTTGGATTTAATTCTTGTACGAGTGTGAATGGGAATCATGGAATGCACTCTGCCTAAGATTTGGTTTAAGAGAGGGAAACGTTAAGTGGCTTGTGGCCCATGCATATTATTGAGATCTATGGGACTATACTATGTGTAGTTTGAAATCAACAATAGGCTACATCAATGTCCATCCCAATATTTTTAACTAACTAGACTTGGATTGAAATCAAGAATAGGCTACATCAATGTCCATCCATAATATTGTTAACAGACTACACCTAGATTGAAATTGTGGCAATCCTTCATTAATATAACAAAATGCACCAAACAAAATTGAAGGCTTACCTAATGCCAGAAACTGACAAGATCCATAACCTGCATTCCATAGGGGAACTTCAATCAATCACCCAGATTTTCGTAAAACTAATGTGAATCAACACCCACAAACGTTAAAACCAACTTCATTAGTCCTCGTTAGCTGCTTACTTGGATCAGAGGAGGTGATCATCCCCTCCCCACCAAAGTTACAGGATATAGGTGAATTTCATTCTTTGCATGAACAATATTGTTCATTCCCTGTAGACATATCCTTCATGAAAAAATCATTGTTGCAGAGTAGCAACTTTGACTTCGGTTGCTAATCCATTCCACCAGAATTCCTTTATGGACTTTGTCACATACCCCAATTTTGTAAAATAATGTTAATTGTTTTATTATATTCCTGAGACATTATGTTAAAATTATTGCTAAGTAGGAACTGATGACTCAGCAGAGTCAACAAAAGTGGAATGCAATTCAGAATATTTTATTATTAATAAATAAATTGTGGAGACAACAGCATGGGAGAGCTGTTAAAAAGAGGTTACTGGTCAAACTGGTGGATGGAACTAGGTGGAGGGCTAAAGACAAGTGGCAGCGTCCTCAAACACTTCCTAAGTTGCAGGTGGAAACTTCCCTATAATTGGGGTCATGATCCCCCAAGAAAGTGGGATCAGAGCAGGTGGCTCATTAAATGACAACTAACCCAAAAAGACCTAGGTAATCTTTTAAAAAGTACTCAATGAAGAGAGTTGAGGCTGCTCAGATATTTTCCAGAGAGAATTCATTGAGGTGAATGTTATTCAGGAAATTCATTGAAAAAAGAGGGAAAAACAGTAAGGAAGTTGTCTGAGAGGATTGCTGCAGTAACTTGGTTTATTACAGCTTGTTATTTGGGAGAGCTTACTGATAAAGTTCTGGATTAATACTGAGTTTGAAGACCGGTATCTGACCTTGCTGCACCTAGTTCCAGCCAGAGAGACCAGAGCAAGCTTGAGGGTCCTAAGGAGTCGTTGTTTGTGCTCTCTCCAGGAGTTGGTAGGGAGGAACGGCCTCCCATTGCTGTTGTTGTCCCAGTTCAGACAGGTTCTGTCACTTAACTATTTATGTTTTAATGAGTATGAATGGATGAATGTTATGTTTATATTATATGACAGAAGAGCTAGCTAGTTTAGCAATGTAAATGTTTCAGTTTATTAGTAATTAATCTGTTGATGAAAAATAAAGACCCACTGTGTTTTTCCACATCTGGGTTCACCAGACCGTACTCCAGCACAGGGGTAGAATTATAGAAGGATGATATGATGATGAAATAGCATAAAATGATAGTAAAAATTCTAGAGTAGTATCACAGTGTTATTTGCAGAGGAATTATCTTGGTATTGGGAGTAGTATTTTTCTGTACAGTTCTTGTTATGTAGTTACTTTCAGTAACTTCAAGTGCTTCATAGATTCACATTTTATTTTCTTTCAATCTTAAAAACAAAACTATTCCCTGGTACTATATTTTGTTTTCAGTAATTCTATTATTGTAAAGAATAGATAGAAGAGTAGATTTTAGACTAGGTTATTTACTGTTTTACTATACAGTTTCTTTCTTTCAGATTAGTATAACTGCACTATTTAGTTTAATACCAGAACTGGTAGTAGAATTTAAAATAGAATAAATTCTACTGTTAAAAACAAACTAAGTAAATACCCTGAATAAATGATTTTATTTGTGCTTATAAGATAAACTCTGGATAGAGTTAATTTGAATCTTGATATATATATAAATAAATATCATAACTAAGGAAATAAATCAATTACAGCAGAACTTAGATAGTATAGCATAATTTATACAGGAATCAAATCACAAGTATTATATACAATAAACTTACAAAATAGCTAAGGATATTAATATCGAGACTATAGAACTCTCAAAGAAATAATAGAGACATTTCAATAGTAATAGGTACTTTATTTATGCAGTATAGAAATATTATTACCATTAAAATAAAGTAGTATTCTTGTTATTATAAGTATATTATAGAACTGTTTATACTGTTTGAGTATACAAGTAAACTGACAGTTCTTAAGAATTTTGTAAAGTGAAAGGCATAAAAACCCTGTATCATTACAAGGGTATAAACTAAATATCTCTAATTATAATTTCATATTAACAAGAGAATTAAATTTTAAATCAGGTATATAAACCCTAATAATAGTATTATTTGTAAACAGTAATAAATCACATGTTTTTCTTGCAGGAAGAAAATAACAGAAGTACAGGATACTCATTTTATTCAAGCTAAATTATAAATAACTAGTAACCCTAATTTTTGCAGAAGCATTTATTAACTGAATAATAACTTTAAAAGAAAATGGATCAGAGTTATTTCTCTTTACTAACAAATAGGGTTAAACCCAATAAAACCCAATTATGCAAATAAATCAACAACGGTGGAATTCACAATTATTATTCACAGTCGTGGTTTTAAAATTAAAAATTAAGTAAGTTTTCAAATTACATTAATGTAAGAAAACAAGGAATGCCGAGAAGGACTGCAGTAATAAATATTTATAATAACTTAGGGTAAAAACCCTGTTCTTTCAGAATACACAAAATATGGATTGTAAAACCCAGTTCTGTTACAATAATCCACAGCAGTACTGTAAAGATTATCCATGAAGGCTTACAGCCTGATTTTCCACTTTAAAATTACAGTAATATGTTCAAAACAAAAATAAAAGCTTTACACTCACGGTTGTAGCCGGAGAGAGCCTTGCAGTGAAGCAAGGGATTTAACTAACTGTGAAAAACAAACAACCAAAGCAACCGAAAGCCATGAAGGTTTAACAGGTCGCTTTGACCAAACCCTCATTACCCCATATGGGTTTACACAAGGTGGATGAGCCATGGAGAACCAGAGCTTACCGTGGCCCTTATCACCGTAACCCCGTACTCTTTTTGCAACAGAGAAGAGAGGCAGCTTGTATCTGCAAAACAACAATACGGCTGGCTGTTAAAATCCATTTCCTGTAAAATTCAAGAGATGTATATACAAGTAAATGGAATTATCTTATAAGAAACTAAATAATTCTTTTTACCTTTGCAACTGAAAGTCTTGAGCAGTAGAGTGGTGACCAGCGAACATCATGAGCAAGGAGCCTGCCATTCATTTGCAAGGAGATGGCGTTACATCACTCATGATTTTCTGACAGCAAGGAACCCTAAAGTCACCTAACTGATCGAGTAGGACAAACCCTAAGCCAAGTTGTAATCTTCCCAATAACGCACAACAAACGGTAAAGCTCAAACCACAACCACTCCGAAAGGTGGAGCCACTCCCATTGGACAAACTAGGAGAGAAAGGTGAGGTCTATTACAGTCGAGGGTCGAAGTTTAAGCTGTGGGGACAGTAAAAATCTTAAAGGAGGACGAGCAACGTGTGATGGTCAGAACACTTCGAAACAGCCTTCTCTATGACGTGTTGAGCAAGCTAATCGGGGAGGAGAAGATATAGACAGTCTCCACACTATACAGGCGACAGAGTGACGGTGCAGTCGGATTATCTTCGCAGAGGATGGACAAGAGCGCGGAGGCCAGGTAAGATAATAAACTAGGGTTGGGAGACAACTCTTTTAAATCCTGCTATGCATGGCCAAAACACAGCCACGTAGTCTTGCAAATATTTCACTCTCGGTGGGTGTTCGTTCCATAGTTTCGATGAGCAAATCGATTTCAATAATTGATAATCATTCGGCTATCACAAAGGATATACCTTAGTCTGGCCCGAAGTCAACCTATCATTTGAATATTATGACAAGAAAGATGGTTGTTACGTAAACTTTATGATAGAGCCATCATCGATGCAAGGTATAACATTTCAATACAGTATGTTAGATTATAATATCATCCTTGCAACTTAATCATGTTATAAATTTATGTGCAACATAGGAATTGCTAACATTATAGTAAAGAACTTTATAACATGATGTTGGGTTTAATAAACATACGTTTTAAAAGAGCACTATAGTGGTAAGTGCAATCACATCATCCTTTTTACAAATTTGAATGTTTAACGTAGACTTGGAATGTTTAATGTAAAGGTTTTAAGAGTCATCTTTGGAATGAGTCTATAACCTTAAGCTATCATGGATATGTTTATGACCTGATCATTCGGAGAAATGATTATTCAAGTCATTAAACTCCTTATAGTCTTAATAGAATAAGCTTGTAATAAGATTATACATGGGAGATATAATACATAAGATTAAGAAATAATATTAATCTTTTTGTAAGTATTCCACCGACCATTTACATTAAAAATTATAGAGTCTACTATTAGTTGATTTTTAGGAGGTTGCAGGTTAAACCTTAGTAACTATTGTTTATTAATGCAACCTTATGGTCTTACCATAGTCATCTAAGTTAGATAAATGCATACATGGGAAATAGCAACTAAATATTTTAATGAATGCATAATATCCCAAACTTAGAATTTATCACATATGACTGAGAAGCCATAGAAGAGAAAGTTTATCAGTGTAATGGCTAGACCTTGAAACTTTTATAATTGTACTTTCTTTTAATGATTAGAATGATAGCTAGTTTACAGTATGTGATCCATCAGATATAAGGTAAACTTTAGTATGTGTTGACTCAAAGGTAATGCAAATAAGACCTGGTGCATTAGCTTGAGTATATCCCTATCTGTGGATAGTTTGATTTAGAAACAGTAAATTTTAAACCCCTTATTTATACACCTTACTAAGTAAGAATATTTGTGTTTTCTTAAACATAAAATTTGAGTTCATTTTTTCTACGTGTAAACAATATTATTTAAAGATCCTTTGACACCGATAACTTTGGTAGACAACAGACAGTTCAATAATCTTAAGAACTATAATGCTATTTTTACTAGAATGAAGAACTGTTAACGAATTTACCTCGGTAAGTATTGAAAAGTGCTTAGTTGCTAATGTCTTACTAAACTTGATTTGTAAATGAACTTGTACTTAAAGAATTTCAAAGTTTTACTTGCAGCAACCAATCTTCTTACCTGTAATCTGTAAGGACAGAAGGAACTTTCTGCATTAGCTCAGAAGCTAAGTAAGCCCAGTTTCATGACAGTCCCACCTTATGAATGCAAAAAGAAACAAGTCAGTAAACTGAAAGGATTGTTTTTATCACTCTATGCAATTAACAGATGAATTTTAATAATAAGCTGTTAATCTTTAACTAATTAGATGATTAGTTAACTGCATTTAATGTTAATATCAAGTAAAATAAAAATTTTGAATTTTTCGGGAAATTTGGGGTTTTGACAGACTTCCAGCGCTAAGGTAAGGAAAAATAAGACTCGGCCCCATAGAATTCAAGAATGTTGCTTCAACTGAATGTGTTAAATTTTTGGCTTGACCAACTTCTCAGATAAAGCAAATAGGAATGTGCTAAATTGGAATTTGGCTAGATCAACAACTCCACTCAGATAAACCAAATTTGTAAAATGAATGCGAAGTGAGTTGACACTATTGCAATAAAATGAACACATAAGAAGCAACTGACAGTATTTAAAAAGTTGCATGCTAGAAAAGTTAGACATTGGAATATGAAAGCCCTGTATTATTAGGATACTAACCAATCAAGGCTGAAACACAAGGTTAGGTTGTAGATCTAGAAAGCTGCAGAAGACTTCCAAGACGCCAGAGAATGAGTTCAGTTGTAGAACCGCCAAATTGGAATATTTTGTGAATGCCAGGGGAAGAGGAATCATATGATATTGCTAATGAAATCCAAAGAATTAGATGATGACGGATTCTTGTAATTGTGTTATGTGCAATGTTGCTACTTTTCATGTTAAGTTAGTTCAATTGTTAAATATTGTTTGTCTGTGTTCTTGCCTTCATTAAGCTAAAAGATATGTTAATTATCATAAGGTCGACAAGTCTCAATAAAAAATAAACGGTAGCCGATAAATTACACTAAAGGAGCAATGAACAGAAGGTTTAAAACAACATTATACACATGAAACAAAGATCTACATCATATGAAAATTAGTGTTCTACATAATCTACTTTAAAACATACAATATAAATATCAAAAACCAAAACATAGAAATCTCTTATTAGGGAAATAATAGTTATCAAATAGTTTTGATCTGTTTTACCTTGAGAAACTCCTTTACTTGGTCCTTTTGAATCTTCTTTTTTGGTTCCTTTTGACGGTCTCTTTCCAATTTTCCCTTTTTGTGCAGGTTTGGCTAGTGACACCTTAACTTTCACTTGCAAGAAAACCAAAATATTAAGAAGTTACAACTGAAATTGCAACAAACTTCATATGTCATTTGATCATTTATCCTCCCAAAATACAATGGAACTACTTCATACCAAAGGCAATAAGAAAACCAAACCTTTATATCTCCATCAATCAGTTCATCATCCTTGTTGAATGCCTCAATACATGCAAGAGCAGATTCCCGTGTAGTGTAGTTCACAAACCCAAAGTCTTTTCTCTTGGACCATCATTAGCATTTTAATCCTTAAAGTGAGTTTCATCATTAACATTTTAAGCCTTAAAGTAAGTTTCATATCATGGATTGGTATGTAAAAAAACATGATTTTAGCATTCATAGATTTGAGATTTCATCAAAAATAAAGTTCATGACATCTCAAACATTATCCCATGAAAAATGTTATATGATATAGTTTTGGCATTGAACATGTAAGGTCAAGGAACTTATGCATTCTAAAATGCCGTAAAAAGAAGCATTGTTATTATTTCTCCTCATAGTAATAAGTATATATGTCTCTTTAATATCTTCTCCGACGCTAGTCAGCATTCACAACATGTTGATGGACTTCCAAGCACTGGTGTTTTCTTCAAACTTAGGTCTTTGTTGTAAAGGAAAGTATCCTATGGCTAGGGTTTAAGAGGCCATCAACATACTAGGGTTGAAAGAGAGATGCACAATGTTCAACAAGCATATATAAGCAAGTTTCAGAGATAAGAAAGGTCCACACCTGATCAACTGAAGGTTGGTCCAAGCTTTCTCTTTAATCCTCTTCTTGCTCCTCTCGCTCCAAGAGACCTGCAAAACAAATTATACCTTCCTCAAACCATTATGACCACATATAAGACAATGATAATCAAATAAACATGAACAAATGATCTGAATAACATCATCATATGATCATAAACAAAGATTCAATCACACATTGAACAATGATTTGGGAAGAAGAAGGACATCACATCTTTATTAATCTTGAAAACAAGTACAAGTATACCTTCTCTTCAAGTTCGGCACCTCACAAAACCTTGATCTGGTTCTGTTGGTTCTCTTCTCCAAGGAACTCATCCTCCAAGCTTTGCAAAACAAGGAGAATTCTTCTAGGTCAAAGGTGTGGGCAAAGAGAGCTCCAAATCCTCCAGCATAACAATGCAAAAATTCAAGTCCCCTCTCATGGACCTCCCTACCTCTATTTATATGCTTAAAGAAGAGTTAGGGGCGAAGAAAAAGTAGTTACAACTGAAGGAGTCAGTTGCATAACTACCCAAACTACCCGAAATTCAAAAGGCGTGTTTTTTGACATTTTTAAAAGGCATACGCAGGTTGCATAACTGACAAGTCGCGTATCATACGCGGGTTTCCTTAAGGGCAAGTTGCATATAGAAAAAAAAAACTCATTTTTAGGGCATTTTTGGGAATTTTCAGAATTTGGTGTCTTCTAGAAAGTTTTAACTAACTGAAATACCTTTCCAACAGAGTTACAGAACTCAAGATACATGTCCTCCAAGTTAGGTGTTTTTTCAGTGACTTTCATGAAGTGTCGTCATGGAAGTGTCGACATGCGAAGGAATCATGGGAAAGTGGTCACAGGAAGAGAAGTGTCATTTTGATCTATAACAGATGCCCCCTAATGTGTGAGGTTAGAGGGGAAGACGATAACTGAAATACATTATAAAGGAAACAGCTGAGTATGGAGAGAGCAGAGAATCCAAGATCAAAAGGCTCGAACAAAGGTACCTGTAAGAGAGATAAATGTCAGAAAAACTGATCTCTGGGACATACAAGTCCATATACAAAACATCGCCATAAGGTGGATCCAACATATGTATAACTGATGAAACTATCATGGTCGCTCAATATACAAAAAGGCACCATATCAAATCTAAAGGAGACATGGCCACAAATGAACAAGGTGGATCCAAGCTCAACAATCGATCATAGCCACAAAAAATACAAGGTGGATCTATGTCTCAGCAAAATGTCATATAAAGTATAACAAGGTCTTGCGCAACTTGGGCAATAGAAAAAAAATGATAATGCTACTGTCAGCCCAAGGTCTTCAATCCAAACCGCCCAAAAAAGGTACGAATCCTAACCATGCGAATAAAGGAGTTGAAGTCGAACATGGAGGAAACTATTTGATTACGGGTCAATAATGAAAACCGTTAACAAACGCGAGGGAAACCACCATTAATGAAAATGGTCCCCAAGGTACCTAGTACATTCTAACAAGTGTGATTACAAGGACTTGAAGTCGAACACTTGAAGAATCCATCGAGTAGGAGACATTAAGGTATCCCCACTACCCAATAGCGAGAGAAATTGCCACTGATGACAACAATCCCCAAGGTACTGTCATAAAACTCTAAATCTCTTTCCCAGAGCAAGATGTGTTGCAGTCGATAGGAAGAGATCTGTTGGAAGGAAGGCATTAAGGCATCCTTCATCATCCAACATGAGGTAAGTCAAAGACTAATTGAATCTGGAATTGGTACTGAATTTCACAACAAGGAACGCTGAAGACATGATGTAATGAACTGATACCAGGGAATGGCCGACACAAAAGGTCAAGGCAACTACAGAATGGCTGACAAAGGTTTAATCCTTGAACAGTGAGCACGACACAAAAGTGACTTAGGCAGCTTTTGACACAAAAGGACCAATGAAACAAATCTGCAATGTAGGAGGCATTGACAAATTCCCCATATAATTGGAAAGGAGACCAATCGGAGGAGTAAGAAACTTTGAATCAGGATAAGGTCAAAATACTAGGACCCAACTATTTGATAGACTCAAAACTGGTGCTTTGTTCAAGGAAACAAGACTTGCTGCCATGATGTAAAAAACATGTGAATGAACTTCCCTTCCCCTCTTTCTTGTAAAGGTTTAACGAGTCCAAGAAAGCAAACTCAGGACCATCTTCATTTTTGGCAAGCTCGAAGAAAAGAAAGAAGAATGCTTGATAAAGCACTGATTCGTGGATTTTACAAGCCCGAACTAGTACATGCTCGACGGTGTTTTCATAGTTTAGAGAGTCTGAAAACTCCAAAGAAGACTCCAGGGGGGTCCTTTTTCGTACAATTTAGTCTCCTAAGGCCGAAAAAGTATAAAACATACCAAAGAAAAACTCTCTTAACTTCCGAAGAAGAAAAGGTGCACCTTTTTTGTACTTAGTTAGGAAGGTCCAAAAAAGGTTAAATTACCACCTACCCAATGCTCCTTCAAAAGCAGCATATAGCCTGAGTTTTACGAGTGTGAAGGAAGGCAAGATCACTCGGAAAGATCCATTTGATTACGGGAAATGGGGCTTACAACAATAAACTCGATGCTTTGTTCTTTAGGGTTTAACGAGCATGACAAAGACATAAAGTACACTCGGAATCTTTTTCATGTTTTGGTCTAGAGCACGAAAAAGAGAAAACTAAGCTCATACCGGGGGTTCATTTTCCGTAAGTTTAGTCCCTCAGGTCCGGAAAAGCGATAAACCTATTCTTGAGAATACTCTTCTCAATTCCGAAGAAAAGAGAGTGATCCTTTCTTGTATTATTCCACATGGTCCGAGAAAGAGATAACCTACCACCAATGTGGATGCCCATTCACATATTCTTAATGAGCCTAAACGGACAAGTTTACTCGGTAGTCAAGTCTATTTTGAGGAGTCAGTATTGGGCCTAAAGAAACTCAATATCTTTCCCGTGAAGTTTTAACGAGTCCGAAAAAGTCAACTCGTGGCATGAGCCTGAAGGAGAGCAGAAAGAATGCTCTAAATGCGAGGAGACGAGTGTCATAGGCAGGCGAAACTAGTTCCAAGCGCAAGGAACAAACCTATGCATAATGCAAGGAAAGCGAGCAAGATAAGGACACTCAGGGAACGTCTCCTCAAGGTAAAGGGTGTCAAGTTGCAAAGGCAAAATGATACAAGGCTTAGCGATGATGAGAACAAAGATGAGGACTTATACAACGAGCTAAAAGCGTGGAAGCCGACATCAGGCTCATAAGTGAGGGCAGGGCACATGCAAATGCAATTACGACTTGAACAACACGGTGAGGCCAGTAAATAGTTGTGAATCCAACTACAAATCCGGTCTCCAAGAAACAACAACATGAGGATCATATTCAGAAGAAACGATTCGACGCGGGTCACTTTGACAGAAACACATGTGACTTTGCTATCTTCTATAAAAGGTAAAGTCAAGGCAGGATCAACCGAAGGAGATTCTATAGTGCTAAGGCTTGAGGATTTAAGATCAATAAGATCAACATCAGAAGGAGAGCAAAAATAAACAAGGGGGATAGAGTCTATAGGAACAAACTCAATATCACAGGAGTTGAGAAATTCATAAGAAAAATCAAACTCATCAGGATCACTGACTTGCTGTTCGAAATGAGAGTCCAAAGACTCAACAAGACCAACATAAGAAGAAAGGTCAGGCTTACTAGGCAAATCAAGGTTAGACTTAGTCACAACTGAACCAACATCCAAAAGAAGGTCAGACTGGATCAAAGACTCTAAGACAACTTCATCCGAAGGAAGGAGATCATTCGAGAGAGGACACATGTCTAAAATTTCAAATGGATCAATAGAGTGGAGAGAAGGCTCTACAGTCTGTATGGAATGAGTCACCTAGTCAACTACTAGGACCAAGTCCCGAGAAGGTAAGCATGAAAACAGAGGCTGCTTCTCAGTAGCAATTGAACGCAAAGGACATGAGGCCACACAACTCACCTGTGGCGGGGTAGTGTCTATAGAAACACTGGGAATCAATAAAGGAAAGACTTGGTCTCTAGTTGGGTAAGGAGACAGATCAAGAAAATCCAACTGATCGATAGTGACAATTTCTTCGCCATGATTAAAGTACATCACACAAAAGAATGTTGACACCACATCTTGCATGGCATAGACATAATCACGTCCAAGGAGCATATTGAAGTCCAAGGGGTCTTCTATCACCATGAAGTCAACTAAGACGGTCTTCCCACCCAAAGTAACAGGTGTTTGAGCAATAATTCCCAAGGATACACAATTTCTTCTATCAAACACCAGTAACTGACTAGCAGTTGACACAAGGCTGGGAGAACCCATGCCTCGCCAAGCATGAGCAGACAAAATACTAACTGAGGCTCCTTCATCAAGAATACAATGAGAAATCGTATAAGGTTTGACTTTGACCTTTATCTGGAAAGGTGCATCGGAAGGAAGGCGTGGCTCAACTAGGCTATCCCAATCAAAGGAAGCAATCTGAGAGCTTGGTGGGGGTTGATCCGAAACGAGTTCAGTGCGCCCTTATTCAGTAAGTTCTGAACTGGCAGTGAAGAAAATGTGACTAGTAGACACTTCACTCTCCAAAGGAAGAGTGGGATTGATCGATACTAGAATCGATTCAATCGCTTCATGAAAGTCACTCTCTGAAGGGAGAGTGGGATTGACCAAAGATGACATTGGTTCAATCACATTAGGACCACTCTCTGAAAGAAGAGTGGGATCGACCAAATCTGAGATTTTTTTGACCACTTAATCAACCAAAGGTTGAGTAGGTTGTTGAGAAACTATAGGTTGTTCAGGAGAAGGAAATTCTTGAGTCTCGAACCACACTCTTCGCACCTCTGCGATAGCAGGGCACTGGTGAGTAAGATGATATCCCTCGCATAGCTTACAAGGGAACTTAAGTTTGCACTTCGAACGACTAGTTTTCTCAATGGTGTCAACATGACTAGCAGTGGATGACTGTTTGCTCTCAGCATGACCTGCAGAGGCTAAGAGTTTGCCCCCAGCATGAACTACAGAGGTTGGGTGACTGGGTCCAACCTCACTGAGAGAGGCTGGTTGTTGAGAGACTTCAGGATGTTCAAAAATGGGATGACCATGAATCCAAACTCTTCGCACCTCTGCGATAGAAGGGCATTTATAAGTAAGGTGGTCTCCCTCACAAAGCTTACAAGGAAACTTGGGCTTGTGTTTTGAACGAGTAGTCTTTTCAACGGTGTCAACATGACTCGCAGTGGCTGACGAATTGTCTTCAGCATGAACCACAGAGGCTGAGAGACTTCCCCCAGCATGACTTGCAGAGGCTGAGAGACTGGGTCCAACATGACTTGTAGAGGTTGGACGGGCACCACAAACATGAACAATAGAGGCTGAGTGGTTAGGATCAACATGCTTTGCAGCAGTTGAGTGTGTGCCCCCAGCATGAACCACATAGGCTGGGTGGATGGATCTAACATGAACAACAGAGGTTGGATGGGGAGGTTCAACTTGAACAAGAGAGGTTGAATGGGTGTCCTCAGCATGAACCACAGAGGCTAAGTGACTAGATCCAACATGACCTGGAAAGGTTGGAAGGATCCCACCAGCATGAACAACAGATGCTGGATGGTGAAGATCAACTTGACTTGCAGAGGTTGAGTGCTTAGATCCAACATGACCTGCAGAGGTTGGATAGGTGCCCCAGCATGAACAACAAAGGCTGGGTGGTGAGGTTCATCTTGACTTGCAGAGGTTGAACGGGTGCCCCCTTGCTTATGTGCCTTCTTCCTATTCCTCCTTCTTTTACTCCTTTTAGACTATCGGTTACTAGTATTAGTACTTTCACCGCATGAGGTAGAAGGAGGAGGAGAATCAACTACAGGTGAAGGGGAAGCAGTGTTTTGATGCCCTTTATATAAGGAGCTTACTTGAGAAGCACCAAGAGCATTCGGGACAGTTGGAGTGGAAAACAACCACACCAGTAGCCCTAGGGTGAATCCAGGTAGATTCAGGGTGGCCATCAAGGGAACACCAACACTCCCCGTGAGAGGAATAGTACAAGGAGTTCCCAGCATGGGGATCTCTTGGTTGGTGTTCGAAGGGGTGTTAGCCATAGTTTCAAACTAGGAGACAAAGTCTGAGGTTGATAAGCAACCAAAACTACAAAGCACACACCTAAAGGCACACTAAGTACAGACAAACCACACAGCACTCACTAAAAAATTCCTAAATCCAAACAGACAAATAGGTATAATATATACTTTCCAGAAGAAAGCTAATAGACAGTTACTTGGCGTCCCTATAGATGTTCTTAGGCACAAGCGGAGGAATCACCCACCGCCCTCCCAAACCTTCTACCGAGGTTACCTTCCAAGCCCATCCAAGGTCAACTAGAAATAGCCTTCCGATGTACCTGTGTATGAACCCTAGATGTCAAAGAGACTAAAGGCTACCTTAACTATATTGACAGTCCGGGGGGACAGTCGCAAGCCTGATTCGTATGCATGGGCAAGGTAGCTAAGCCCGAAACCCTATCTAAGACAGAATCCCTAGATGAGTAAAAACCCTGGTCTACACTTTGACAAGGAATCAGAGGGGTATCTCCTCAGTCCAATTCTCCACGCGGCCTCGTGCTTAACTCTCGTTTGAGAGGAGCTTCCCAGATACAATAAAAGTAGAAAAGGGTTTACCTAGTGATTGGCCAACTACGTCTGAAATTTTATACTTGTGGAGAGTTGAAACTCCCTAATCCACAAGTCTAGCATGAGCTAGTTGGTGTATGACGCTATAAAATAAAACTTACTAATAATTTTTAAATTATATCGTTTATTTTAAGGGCTATTTTTAGTCATAGGGTAAATGGCATGAAACTTATGTGGTGTTTTGACTCAAAGTTGAAACAAAATGACTAAGCAAAGAGATATGAAATGCAAAAAGCAAAAACAATTCTCTTTATTTTTCAAATAGAAACTTGAAAACCACAAAAAAGAACAAACTCTTTTTATTTTTATTTTTTCAAAAACGATGATATGCCATGCAATCTAGACTAAAAAACTAATCTGCATGCATATAAAGCAAACATGTGTTTTTGTCTTTTTCTTTTATAAATGCAAAAGAAAAACAGCCTATCAACTAATGCAAGCAAGTACTGTAAGCAAAGCAAATAGACAACTACTCTACACCCCACAAACAAACCCTAGGTTTCCCTAAAGTTAGATATCAACCTCTCTTGAAAAAGAAGGCTTACAAAAGTAAACAAGCCAACAACTTTGGAATGAAGAGACTGAGCAAAAAGACTGACATAAACAAAGGTCAAGAAGTCTCAAGTGTCAATCTAAACCTACAAACAAAGGCTGCTCAGTACCTTGTCCAACAAGGTCAAGCCAAAGAAGGAGGTGAGGGGGAAAGCAACAAAAACAAGTATATGTTCTTTTTAATTTTCTTTTATAAATGAAAAAGAAAAACTACCTACAAACAAAAGTATGCAGATAACAAGAACAAAGCAAAAGGAACTCTGCAATACAACCACCAAACAAACTCTAGAATGCCCTAAAGTCAGCATAAACCCTACTTGGAAGAGAGGCTTGCATAAAAGACAAGTCAACTACTTTAGCACGGTGAAGTTATCCAACAAAAGAAGAAGGAGACCAACACCAACAAGCTTCTGAACTCATAAAGATCACTAACATAGGCTGACCAGAAACATAAGCTAAAAATCATACCAAGCAAAGGAGGTGGGGGAAAGAGCAAAGAGCAAACCCTAATGCTAAAAAGGCTTACCACATAGATAAAGAACAACCAAAAAGGGGGTGACACTAACTCCCTGGAGTCATGCACTTGCAGAGGACACCAAAAGACCTACCAAACAGCCCACAACAGCAGAAAAACAACAAAAAATGAGGAAAAACACTGTTTTAGGGGCATACGCAGGTTGCACTACTAACAGGTCGCGTATCATCCGCGGGTTGCTAATACAGAAAGTCAAGTATGTAAGCATACGCGGGTTGTATAGATGACAAGTCGTGTATCATACATGGGTTGACAGTATACACAGTTGCGTGTACCAAACCAGACACGCGACTGTTCAGTCTGCAAGTCGCGTATGGGTGGAAAAACTCCCAAAAAAGGTCAAACAAAGCTTGAGAAAGGCAGGGGAGGTGTTCTATCAGACTTATAAAGTGTTCCTAAGTGGCAAGAAGGATCTGAAACAATGCAAAAGACTGAAATAAAGACAGAGAAACCCCAAACATACAAGGCTATCCCCAACGGAGTCGCCAGTTCTGTTGTAAAGGAAAGTATCCTATGGCTAGGGTTTAAGAGGCCATCAACATACTGGGGTTGAAAGAGATATGCACAATGTTCATCAAGCATATATAAGCAAGTTTCAAAGATAAGAAAGGTCCACACCTAATAAACTGAAGGCTGGTCCAAGCTTTCTCTTTAATCCTCTTCTTGCTCCTCTCGCTCCAAGAGACCTGCAAAACAAATTATACCTTCCTCAAACCATTATGACCACATATAAGACAATGATAATCAAATAAACATGAACTAATGATCTGAATAACATCATCATATGATCATAAACAAATATTCAATCACACATTGAACAATGATTTGGGAAGAAGAAGGACATCACATCTTTATTAATCTTGAAAACAAGTACAAGTATACCTTCTCTTAAAGTTCGGCACCTCACGAAACCTTGATCCGGTTCTGCTGCTTCTCTTCTCCAAGGAACTCAGCCTCCAAGCTCTGCAACACAAGGAGAATGCTTCTAGGGAAAATGTGGGCAAAGAGAGCTCCAAATCCTCCAGCATAACAATGCAAAAATTCAAGTCCCCTCTCATGGACCTCCCTACCTCTATTTATATGCTTAAAGAAGAGTTAGGGGCGAAGACAAAGTAGTTACAACTGAAGGAGTCAGTTGAGTTACAACTGAAGGAGTCAGTTGCATAACTACCCAAACTACCCGAAATTCAAAAGGCGTGTTTTTTGAAATTTTTAGAAGGCATACGCGGGTTGCATAACTGACAAGTCGCGTATCATACGCGGGTTTCCTTAAGGGCAAGTCGCATATAGACAAAAAAAAACTCATTTTTAGTGCATTTCTGCACATTTTCAGACTTTGGTGTCTTCTGGAAAGTTTTAACTAACTGAAATACCTTTCCAACGGTGTAGAGATGAGGTCAAACGGAGTTACAAAACTCAAGATACAGGTCCTCCAAGTTAGGTGTTTTTTCAGTGACTTTCATGAAGTGTCATCATGGAAGTGTCGACATGCAACAGAATCATGGGAAAGTGGTCACAGGAAGAGAAGTGTCATTTTGAGCTATAAAATTATTCTAGAAGTTGAATCTGCAAGTGAAGAAACATATGCAGTTTAAACTTATCTTTGAAAATGTAACAAGTAGGACAAGCAAGGAATGGTAATTGGCAGAATTTAAGACTGCCATGCTTGGAAGTAGATTTTCAGCACAACAGATTGGATTTTTGACATGAATATATAAGTATTATGATTGAAATGAATCATGTCATATTGCAGCTCTTACCATGCACTGTTAGAACTAAAGCTCATCAGAACGTACCTTGATAATTTGAGATATCAAGCCAAGGACAAGGTGAGGTTGCAAATACAATATACACATTGTGTGATTAGATAAAATATAGAAACACGTTAATTAAACTAATTTTCAAAATAGAAGGGCCTCTCCATTTATAAAGTCCTCAAAAGGCAGGTCTAGACATCGTATGAGTTAGAAAACAGAGTCCATGTCCCTATCAATCAGAGAACCAGAATGTACCTACTTTCTAAAGAGCATAAAGTTATGATGTTCACAACCAGCTTTCTCAGTTAAATGAATCTTTAGAAATTGCAACCATATAGAAAGATTATATATTGGTAGAGAAACCCTTTACCTTTTTCAAATTTATCAATGTATTATTAAGAATCCACTTGCCTTAATTCATGAGTTATGAAACAGGTAATTTAAGGATCTAGGCCATGAAACCATCAGGTAAAGCCCACAGCCAAATAGAGAGATTTATACATGTAGCATAAATATATTTATGCCAGTTACAGCAGCCTTAAATCTTTCAATATTAGGACATATAACTCAGAACACTCAGTTGTTGAATTGAGCTAACATAGTATGGCAGTGGTAATATATAAAGGTGGGATCAACTATACAACTTATTTGACCTACCATCCCATCATCTAAGTCCTCAGATACAATATGTAATTTAACAACCTATATACAACTATACAGAAGATTTCACTTACCCGCCCTTCAACTAAGTCCTATGTTCCAATATTTACTACTGTGCATCCAATGGCCTTTCAAGAATTGAGGCAAATTGTATGATTTTCATTGATTTCCAATGGATTAAGCTTTGATTTCATATTTATTGCTCGATCATCAATGGTGCCAGGAACAACGAAATTGATCAATTTACTACATCATGCCCACAAAAATAGAAACAATAAATCTATTCATTCTCAGAAATATGACAATAGCTAATTGTATGAACAAACCACAAGATCCAAGTACAGTCAAAACTTCATGAAATGCAGCTATCCTATAATTGCAACAAGGCTGTAATTATTAGTTAATTGAGTATTCATACCATAGAAGAATGCCATCTTTCATTATATCAAAGAGATAATTTTTCATAGGATCAATTGGAAGGCATCTTTTCATCACTGGATCATCTCTAATGTAGCTGTTGATATGAGCAACAAATGCCACCTTCTCAGATTCACCAATTGTGTGAAGCAAGGTTGTTGTGGCATTCTTCAGAAATGCAGATTTGTTCTTGGAACCACCTAATTTTGTATTTTCCCATGTCTGCAAATTAAGATTACAATTCAGGAAATTCTCTTGACCTATTATTCAAAGCTAGATAAATCCAATTCAACATACAGAGCAAAGAAGGAAAATAACTTAATCCTGCATGAGTCTCATCTCCATACAAGCTTTTCCCAGAAATATAATTAGAATGTCAAAATTCACCTCTTGATTTGGTGTCAATAGAGTACTAGGGGCACTTTCCCTCATTGGCTATTAGATCAAACCTGTCAATTACATACCTTTGGTACTCTTACATGATGTGCCCTCCACATTAACTTCAACCTTCCTGCAAAATCTGGGATTGTGAATTTTGGAGTTTCTCACTAAACCCACCTTTTTCCACATTGTAAATGGATATTGATAATTCTATGGATTCCATACACCATAATGCCCTAGTCCCAAGTGCAAGATTGATCTTTCATACCCCAAAATAGTTTCTGTTAAAAGTTGTTGTTTTGAGCCTCATAGCCTCCACATTGTTGTTCGTTGAAGTGAACCAAAACATGAAAATGAGAGAATTAGAGCCAGCTGATAACATGAGAAGAGATTTGTGCTAGACCTCTCAAGACTGATAATTTGTTTGGAATTGTAAGATGGTTTGCTTGGGGCTGCAGAGGGGGCTATCTGCATTAAGACCACATGCACAGAACTCTCTAGGACTTGCTGCACCTTGATCCATCTCAGTACTCGAAAGAAACATCTGCATTAAGACCAAATGCACATAACTCTCTAGAATGTGCTGCACCTTGATCCATCTCAGGACTCGAAAGAAACATGAGAGACATGTTGAGAAAATATGAAGTCCAAAAACATTTTGGAGAATTTCATTTACTTTACTTGAAAAGAGAAGAAGAGAGAGATAGTGAAGTATAACGCTTATTTAATAATTTTGAATGAACTGGTAAGAAGAGGTAGGTAGGAATTGGAGGATAGAATGGATAGAACAACATACACAAATTACAAGAATATTGAACTTTATTTGGGCATCCCCTCCTTGAATGAACCCAGAAAAACAGAAAAAGAGTAGTGCACAATAATTGTATTAAAATCTTAGATACATATTGCTGAAACCAAATATAATGAATCCTAGACCTAAATTACATAAAATCTAAGGAAACAGGAGAAAAATCTCTTGTGTATGAAGGGGGCAACAGAAATATTAATGGAACCCACCTAAACATAAAATAAAGATTGGGTGCACTTCTCAACATACCTTCACATATTGCTAGCTTCATTGACCTTTTCTAATGGCAACAATCACACGGTTTACAATCTCTTGTCCAAACAAATTAGGAAAATAACTGAGATCATTTTCAATCCCTATACTTTTAATCTGCTCATCTCTCGCCAAATTCATCATCTTCTCCTCCTCGTCCACCTCACGCCACCCACCACGTCCATAAAATGTTGATGTAATTGTAACTTCAGAATGTATTCACTTGTATTTCTTATCTATTGTAACCCAATGTTCATTTTGGGATGTATTGTAATGTACTTGAGTCATGTCATACCCCGATGTTTATTCCGGGAAGTTTCTATAATGTAAAAGTCATGTCAAGTCATTGTGGGTAACCCTCCTATTGGTCAAGGGTTAAAGTCCCCACAGTTGTGGGGCCCTAGGGTTATTAGACTATCCTATTGAAGTCGACCCTAGGTGAGTCATTGTAAGTAGGGGCAATAGTCCCCACCATTGTGTTAAGGATAAACCTCCTTGTTGGTCGGAGGAGGCAAAGTCCCCACAAGTTGTGGGGCACTAGGATTATTAGACACTCCTAGAGATGTCAGCTCTAGTAAGTAATTGTTAAGTGAGGCCGACATGTTGGAGTGTGCTTCAAGTGAACGAAAGAATATAAATAGAGAGTGAGCCTCTCTATTTATCATACAGACACTCACTCATTGGGGCGCATGAGTGAGAGAGGAGAATCTCTCTCAGTGTGAGAGAGAGAGACAGAAGCTGTGGAGATCATCTTACTATTTTGGGCTTTTCTATTTGGTGATGATTCTATCTCTAAGGAAGTTGCAGAGTTTTCTCCTTTATGGTTTCCCCGATGAAAATTCTTTGTGTCTCTTGTCTCTTGTGTTTTATTGCTGTGCATGTTATTCTCTCAGTTAAAGATCCTAAGATCATAATGCTATCTTGAATGATAAAAATCTAACATGGTATCAGAGCTAACCTGAGAAGAATACATTGTGCAGCTACAGAAGCTAGGGCTTCTTATTTTTTGGGTCTCTCTCCACAATCCATTAGCAAAATTATGCTAGGATGACTCTCCATTGAAGGGCGCATCTTTCTGTCGAAGTGGAATTCGATTTCGAGCATTTTTAGTTTTGGTGCGGGAAATTAGGGCTTCTTGCAAAATAGGAATTTTTGAGTGAGCCCGGCATAGGATTGCTCTCCTCATCAAAATTGAAGTTTAGAGACCTGGATCAAGTTTTTTGGTTGCGTGGAACTTCGGGAAAGTCAAACCCTAGTTTGACCCCGAGTTAGAAAAACCCTAAATACTAAAACTGCTAAGTTTTGGTACATTCGCTATATACCACGATTGACAAAGTTTCAAGAGCTCAAAATTGCAGACGCTGAAGCTAAAATCCCTATTTACATTGTATCCAAAATTAAGCCTCATATTTGCTATATTCTCGGAGATATGATCCCTCCAAGTTAGGGTTCTAGCCTCTTCTAGAATTCATCCCTAAATAGGACACCTAGGGATAATTACTATATATTAGGATACACAAATCCAAATGAAATTTCTAAAGATGTTCCAAATAGGGAACATAATGTACTTTTTGTGGTCCAAATTTCAGACTCAGAAGATGCACCAGTGACATGTGGCAGTCTATACAACTTCGTTGTTCTGAACAGTCCTATAACAGGTCACCTTGGGAAAATGATCATAAGTCCCAATTGGTGAAACCAATTCTGATGAAACCTATGGTGTTGGAACATGGATATGCGAGGCTACCTTAGTCCAAATTTTCATATGCATAGGAGCAATAATTTCAGATATACCACAGAAATAGTGACAGACATTTTTGCAGAAGAAATTGGAAAACTAGGGCTTCCTATTCTGGGAGTTTTCCTCCGCTGTTTTCAGAAAAGGAGTACATTGGAAAGCTCCATTTGAAGAGATATATATTTCTATCCAATAAGATTTGAAAGATTCTAAGTTTTGAAAATTAGGGTTTCTCTGACAAACCCTAGATCAGCCAGCTCTGGAACCAGGACGGACACCTCAAATCGGTAAGATCTAATCTTTTGCTATTTTCATTTGAGGTTCTCATTTCAAAGTGATCTATCACATCAGCTTGATGATAAGCTTGGTGAAGTTGACAACTTCCTAGCATGGAAGTATATGATCTCCTTGAAGAAAATGAATTGGACACTTACATGAGTAGAGAGGTTCCAGTTCCAGAGGGAGATGAGGCTCAAAGCCTTGCACAAGAAGAGCTTGGTCAAGACCAAGAAGGTCACTGCTGATTCAATCACAGATCAAATTGTACCACAAGTGTCTTCCCTAAAGACACCGAAGATGTTTGATTCCTTGACCAAGCTATTTGAAGGAAAGAACATGAATCAGAAGATGGCTTTGAGAAAACAGTTGAAGAATGTGAAGATCCGGAATGCAGAACAACTTGAAGCGGTAGAAAGAGAAGTGGAGAATGCAGAAGTGGTGATAGCCACTTTGAATGGTCTCCCAGGATCATGGGATTCATTCATTCGATGAATGTGTGCCAGAAGGAAGTGATTACTTTCAGCAGGCTCTGGGAAGAAGAAGAAGCTCGACTCATAAGAGAAGAAAAGATGGGAGCAACTGAAGATCAAGATCTCACCATCCAAAGAAGATCCCTCAAGCGATGAGGAATATGAAGGACTCAATTATTGAAGAACCTCTTATCCATCTTGAGCATTTGGATAAGAAATGATGAAGTCATGAATGAAGAAGATGATGAAGCGGAAGGCTCAAGAAAGACTCTATCCACGAAACAAATAAAGATAAGTATTCAATTGTCATTTCATGATATTGTTTTTTATGCATTTGTTTATATTCAGTTGATACATTATGCATGATAGAATGTTTGCATTAATGACTGTATACTACTAATATCCATGTGATGAGTAAGTAGCTCATGGTGCTATACAACTCTCCATTACTACTTATCTAGAATGAAACCTATTTGTTGACATATTGGATTAGTGCACAATCTCAATGTTGTCCTGGTAGAGATGGAAGGCATCTAGAAAAGTTTCGTGAGATATGGATGAATGTTGTATTGGCTAAAGTAGTTGCATGATCATATATTTATGCATAAGAATTTTCTAGTATGAATATTTCTTATGAAATGTTTCTAACCATACAACTGCATTTGACTTGTAGGAAAGATTGCGTACATAATCGCCTACAAGAAAAGAAGGATGAGACTTGTTCCAAAGAATAAGTGACAACAAATAAAGAATAATATGATGAATGCAGTGACATCATTGATGCAGAACCTTCCAGCCATGAAGAAGTAACCAAGAAGGAAGGTTCAAGAAGAATGATGTCTAGGATGAAGGGAAGTTCGTAGTTCCATCATGCAGTAGATGGAAACATCGTACAAGGCAAGATTCGTAGCACGAGGCCTCTCACGAAAAGAAGGCATAAACTACAAAGAGAGATTTGCGGCCAGCTTGATGAAGACCTGAACCTTTGCTACAAGGTTGAAGATGAAAGCCTATAGAGGATGACAAGCTCACAGATGGGTGCAAGAAGAAATTTTGAAAAAGTTCAAGATAGAGGATCTTGGTATCCAATGACCCTAGATGGATACATAGAATATTAGTAGTAGAGGAAGATACTTGTCACTCTAGTACATAATGTTTCGGTGCATAGAGTATGGAAGACATAGGGAGTATGATGCTTCAGAGGGAGTGATTGCAGAAGATCCAGAGTTTCGACATGGTACGACAGGATGGATAGATTACTGATGACTCTAGGCTTTACTGAGAGTAAAGCGGATTCCAACCTTTGCTTCAAGGTTGAAGGTGGAAGACCAGTGATGCTCATGTTATGTGTTGATGCACTATTTTCTAGGCATGGAGGTGTGGACAGAGGAAGTATGCAGTAGAGATCTTGAATAGGTTTAGGATGATGGACTGCATGACCACACCTATGGCATCGAACCTGAAGCTATTGAGTGTTGCTTCATCAAAGACAGTTGATGCCACGATGTATTTGTTCATTGATGTACCTGACGAATACGAGACCAGATATTTGCTTTGCTGTGAACACATTGAGACATGTTCACCTGATGGTTGCAAAGCATGTAGTAAGGTACCTAAAGGGTACCGTTGATTATGGGCTCAAGCATGAGGCAAATCAAAAGATTATGTGGATTCATATTGGGTAGGCAGTGCCATTAATAGGAAGAGCACTTCGAGGTGCTACTTCAGTATGAGATCAAGTGTGATCTCTCGGTTTGGCAGGATGGAGTCCTGCATGGCACTGAGTACAGCTGAGGCAAAAGATGTTGCCACTTGCTATTTGGGAGGTAGTATGTTTCTTTTGAAAACTACTATTTGATTTAGTTGATCTGACTTGCATTTTTGTATGATGCAGAGAGGAGCAATGATCCAGGTTGAAATCTCCTGAAAGAAGGATTTCTAGCATAGCTGATGAGATAGGTTGCCCTCAGATGTAATTGGTCCTGGAGAAGCTGGCAGGTCATCCTTGGACGTAATCAGCTATGATGTGATTCTATGCTAGAAATGGCCAAAGTGAAGTTTGAGTACTTTAGGGAGAAGGTTGGTGTTCTCGAGATCGAGGTTCCCTCTAAGGGGAAATGATGAGACCTAGAGCCATTCTGACATGGGAGAGGATTAAGTTCCTTCCATGGTCAGATGTAAGGGCTAAGCCATTCTATCATGGTGAGAGGATTTGGTTCCTTACATGTCAAATATGAGTGTTGATCCATTCTGATACGATTGTGGGATTGGTTCCTAAGTGATCAGATATAATGGCTATTGCCATTCTGGGAATGGAGGTGCCTGGTCAGTTACCAGGAAAACTCAGTCTAGGACTAAGAAGCCATTCTGATGTGATAGAGGGATGTGTTCCCACTTGATCAGATGTAAGAGATGAACCATTCTATCATGGCTGAAGGATTAGGTTCCTCCCATGTAAGATGTGAGTGTTGGCCATTCTGACGAGTAGGTCAGATGTAAGGGCAACTGCCATTCTCTGGGAGAATGGAAGCACCTGGTCACTTACTAGGTAGCTCAGTCTGGGACTAGGGGCCATTCTGATGCGATGATAGGATTAATTCCTACATGATCAGATGTGATGCACGCCATTTCGATGTGATGTGTTTACACATGGTTGAATGTAAGTGCAGAGCCTTTCCGATGCGATGTGCTTGCACATGATCGGATATAAGTGCTGATCCATTCTGGTGCGATGTGTTTACACATGGTTAGATGTGAGTGCTGGGCCTTTCTGACAAGATGAGGTCAGATGTGAGTGCTGGGCGTGCCTTTCTGACAAGATGAGGTAAGATGTAAGAGCTGGGTGGGCCATTCTAACTTAAGTGTCAGATATAAGTGTTGATAAAGACCTACATGAAGGGTAGGCCTACATGATTGACTCTGTACAACTTTCTGTGACGAGAAGAATCGAGATAGCACCATTCTGAGATAGCATGTGATGATTATCCAGACTTGATGACGATCTAGATCAAGTGATGATCCAGATGTGATGATGATCTAGACTTGATGACGATCCAGATCAAGTGACGATCCAGATGTGATGATGATCTAGCTTCGATGACGATCCAGATCAAGTGATGATGATCCAGATCAAGTGATGATCTAGACTTGATGATGATCTAGCAATGACGATCCATATCAAGTGATGATCCAGACTTGATGATGATCCAGCAGTGACGATTCAGATCAAGTGATGATCCAGACTTGATGATGCTCCAGCAGTGATGATCTAGATCTAGTGATGATGATCCAGATCCAGTGATGATCCAGATCCAGTGATGATGATCCAGATCGAGTGATGATCTAGATCCATATGAAGATGACTTGAAGATGAAGATGACGAGGAATTGACGATGACCCAGATGATACAGAGAAGAAGACTTGTGTTGATACATTGTGTTGAGAGAATACCTTCCTAGTTAAGAGGGAGTGTTGATGTAATTGTAACTTCGGAATGTATTCACTTGTATTTCTTATCTATTGTAACCCGATGTTCATTTCGGGATGTATTGTAATGTACTTGAGTCATGTCATACCCCGATGTTTATTCCGAGAAGTTTCTATAATGTAAAAGTCATGTCAATTCATTGTGGGTAACCCTCCTATTGGTCAAGGGTTAAAGCCCCACAATTGTGGGGCCCTAGGGTTATTAGACTATCCTAGTGAAGTCGGCCCTAGGTGAGTCATTGTAAGTTGGGGCAATAGTCCCCACCATTGTGTTAAGGATAAACCTCCTTGTTGGTCGGAGGAGGCAAAGTCCCCGCAAGTTGTGGGGCACTAGGGTTATTAGACACTTCTAGAGATGTCGGCTCTAGTAAGTAATTGTTAAGTGAGGCCGACATGTTGGAGTGCGCTTCAAGTGAACGAAAGAATATAAATAGAGAGTGAGCCTCTCTATTTATCATACACACACTCACTCATTGGGGTGCATGAGTGAGAGAGGAGAATCTCTCTCAGTGAGAGAGAGAGAGACAGAAGCTGTGGAGATCATCTTACTGTTTTGGGATTTTCTATTTGGTGCTGATTCTATCTCTAAGGAAGTTGTGGGGTTTTCTCCTTTATGGTTTCCCCGAGGAAAATTCTTTGTGTCTCTTGTCTCTTGTGTTTTATTGTTGTGCATGTTATTCTCTTAGTTAAAGATCCTAAGATCATAATGCTAGCTTGAATGATAAAAATATAACATCAAAAGCTTCGACCCATGTCCCAAAAACCTTATTGGTTGTGGGATGAATCAATTCCTCTACTAAATGCAAATCATGGGGTGAACTGAGATCTCTGAACTTGAACAGCAGTGCAATTGGGGACACAATGCTTCTGACATAAATCATCAGTGACGATGGCATTAACTTTTATTTTTTTAAACCCTTAACTGATAGAACCAAATTGTAGGAAAATGCATTTAATTTTTACTCTCATATGCTTGTAAATTGAAATTATATAAATAAACATTTCGACATACATTCATTCAATAGGTTAATCATTAGCATCATTTTAATCATCAATTGAATTGTTTGACAGCTATCAACCTTCTGTGCCCTCTTTAAAAGTCACAATTCATGCCTCTCACAGAAAGGCAGATGTAGCTGTACATGTTATTCTAATTGGTCAAATTGGTGTAAGGTCTATTGTCTAGACTCTAGACTGACATAAGGATTTGTTACATAAAAGCTTAATTGTGAACTAGTGACACAAAACTCTATTTATGTGGGCCAGTGATAAACTGACAGGGGTTTATGTTGATGTGGTCCAGTGATAGATTGGCAGGGGTTTATGGGTTGTGGTATAGTGGTAGAGTTTACAACGGGCCCTTATTTGATTCTCATTGCATTTGGTGTGCCTAGAGAATTGCTGAAGCTATGGGACCTTTCTCTGACTAAAATAATAAAATTTTACATAGAAAACGTATTCAGACAAAACTCGTTATTTATAGTTGTCATTGTTTTTTCTTACCTTCAAAGGTGGCATAATACAATTTCCAGAAGTACGTAATAAAGTACTCCCTTTGGTTTTATAGATTAATTAATGGCAAGGCACTATCAAATATGGGAAGGTGAAGCATCAGACTTCACTGAAGAATTCAAGAAAACATGTCTAATGAGATGGAGTTATGGGTTAAGATTTCTCTCTCAGAATTCAGGGAAACATGTCTAATGGAGTCATAGGAGTAGGATAAAGGAGACACGAGTGAGGACTCATATACAATGGATGCAGGTCAAGTACGAAGAGTACTTGTTATACAATTGAGAATTCATATACAATGTATGCATGTACAGTATTATTGGATTGGCTGATGGCAAATTAAGAAGGCTTGTACAAAGATGCATAATTCATTAGACAGGTTGTTGCTTTCTTTAATGAGCATGAGTGTAGAACCTTTGGGCTCTCATCGGTAAGACAGAGGAATTGTTGTATTGCGCCCTCATTGTAGGCTTTCTGTATATGGTTATACTGCAAATACTTTTTACTAGATGTAACTGTCAACTTTCAACACAAATTTATGAATATAAACCCAACAAACCTATGCCTACGTTGTCTTTCCAACACCGGCTGGACCCACAATCCCCACAATTTTGGCTTTGCAGCTCTGCATGGTCTACCTGAATTCATCTTTGTTGACATATTTCAATTTGTGTTTCTCATATCGTTCCAATACGTGCCCCATGACTTCACTCGATAACTCCTTGTCACCGTTGAAAAGTAGAGAGTACAACAACCAGTGATAATTTGGAGGATCCATCCAACAAATTAAAAGCTAATACAATAAGCAGAGATAGAGTCCTCACCCACTGCACTTCTTCAACTCCAAGATGTTCAAATATGAAGCTCTTTTAAGAGCTGCTCTCCACTTTTGAATAGCAGAGGCGGTAAGGGTACCAAGGAATTGCCTTCCAGGCTGTTGTGTAATCCAGGAGGTCCCCTATAGCTTTTTGAAGTGAGACCGGACATTTCATTTGGGCACCTTCTCTCATGCTAATGGAAATTCCCTCATGCTAATGGAACTGACCAGTGGTGTCATAACTTTCATTGTAATTGTCAATCATTATGAGCACATTCTTCTTTTGTAGTATAAAGTGCCCACCCCCATCACTTGTATTGTAGGATTTCCACTGGTAAACAACCTGAGCTTTTAAGCGTCTGATATGATCGATTGGAGTTCTGCCTAGCTAACTGCTTTATCAACTCTGTATAGAAATCTTTGATATGGCCACTGTTGAGGTATATAATTGAATCTCTAGTAAGAATTGCATTGTTATTTTTATGTTTAGTACTAAATGGGATGTTTGAGGTTGACATAGCAGGTGTTGAGGAAAATGTGAAGGGTGCAGGAGATTGCCGAGAAGAAATGTCGCACACTTCCCAATAGGGCCGTTCACCACCGATATCATTAAGGGGGCATTGTTTACATCAAAACGCTGCCAAAAAATATCAAATGCGAGCGAAGTTTACAGATATGAGCGCTGTCGATGCCCCTTTAGGGGAAAGCCCTGCTTCCATTGGATCAATTGGTCACAGGTTCCAACTACCAACCATGTGAATTGAAAAAATGAGAAAATTCAGTTTAAAACCCTAAAAGTCCTGGCACCAAATATATTACATGAAAACCTTACCTTGATTGTTCTTAGAAACCGTTTTGAATATAAACTTGACCTCCTTCTCGTGCAATAGACCACTTATTTAAGAGGTCTTAACTGACCTTCGATATTCCTATCAATGCCAACAATTGATAAATCCGATGCCCAATATAGCGCAATAAAAATATATTCACAATCTAAGTAAAAAATTCAATAGCCCAAAATATCCAAGCAATATGACTATATCTAGTTACCCCATTGCAGAAAACTCAATCTATAACATTAGACACTCAAATTTCCTATCAAGGGCAACAATCCATGAATCCAAATCAGTGATTGATATAGAGAAATCATGTCATATTCACAATCTAAAAAAACTTCAATAGCCCATATTGGATGCAAGAACAACCCTTTATATCTCACCAAATTTGCCATAGCGTTCCTTAACTTGTTCCTCATTCCATGTTGGCAGCAAGCCTTCTGCAAAGGAAAGGAAGCTCCCACTTTAGCAAGCAATACAGTTGAAAACCATACAGAGGAATGATTAGAGCACATATTGAAAACTAAAACATTTGCAAAACTGACAATAAACAAGATCTATAAAACTATCTTTAAAAAACAATGCAATAAATATTCATCCAGTCATACCTATGCCATTACATCGTCATCCGGATCATTCAAAGGCTGAGCTGAGCAACCTTAATAGGCCTTTCCGTCCCAAGAGCATTCCTCTTTTGCAATGCTATTTTAAATGCAATTTGAGCATCTTTATAACTTTCCAGTTTCACAAATGCAAAGCCACGGTTAACTCCTGTGTTTTGGGGATCTTCAATCACAGTGACATCGATAATATTTCCAACTCCAACCTCTTTCACCTTGTTTAAAACCTGCAAAGGCACAAACACCTATTTGTAGCTTAAACTTTTTAATAAGCAAATGACATGTCTGTTCATGCTGAACCCTAAGCAACCCAAAAATACCTAAGATATATTTAATATGGATAAACTGAATGATGAACTGACAACACGTGCCTCTCGCCTCAGAACCTTATGGAACATTCGTGTCTTCCAGGCCCTCTTCGACAAAAACCAGGGGCTTCGCATCCCCCTCTTTCAAAACTGCCTTTTCCTCCTGTTCACCGCCATTGCTATTCTCTTCCAAGGTTCTCCACCGGGGCTTGGGAAGCCTGCCGAGCTTTGGGTGTGGACTTATTTGTGGCCTTTGCACCTACTGCCTTCTTGGGAGGCGTTGGGGTTGCCATTTTATTAGTTGCTTTGTGAGGTCTCATTTTTTTTACAGCTGAAGCTTTGCAGAGAAACCCTAATTATACAGACAATTCAAATATTACTTATAGAAATTCAAATAAAAGCTTCAAATAACAGAAGTTGCTCGAAGGGAGTCCAAGTCCTTGGATGTGTGCTCTGAATGCCAGAAGTTGCTCGAAGGGAGTCTAAGTCCTTGGATGTGTGCTCTGAATGCCAGAAGTTGCTCGAAAGGAGTGTGAGTCCTTAGATGTGTGCTCTGAATGTTGAAGGCAGCCAAAATAAAAAATAGAAAAAGCACAGGAATTCATCCGAGGAGCCCGGGACTCTTAGAGGGTTCATGGATGGCCTAAGGGAGGTTCACACAATGAGACCGTAGGGATAAGCATAGCGCTAACAGGTATGAAAGACTCTAGGAGGCTAAAAGTATTAGTATAAAAAACCATAAAAAAACCATGGCCAATTTTATTAGAAAACACGTGGCAGCCTCTGAGGACAATGCTATAGTGGTCTCAAACCCAGCTTCTGAAAGAAAAACGCCTTACAGCTTAAATATTGCTAAATCTTACACAGTATACGTGCTTGAGATTTTCTTGTAATGTGATTTTATTTCTACATTTAAAATAGTCCAACAAATAACAAATATTAGAAGATTTTATAAATTAAATTCACCCAAAAAAATCAAAACTGTCGCTAGTTAGACAGCTCCTTTCTACCCCACTCCTTGACCTCACTGCCATCTGTACCCAAGATCTTGTCATCCTTTAATCTTACCACAGGTTCATTGAAGCTCTCACGTACTTGAGATGACACATATCTATCGTACACACGCGAACCAGGAAATCTGGCTTGAATCTTGGCTCTTCTTAGATGCATTCTGCATTGACTTGTTGACTTGTGCCATACAAACGTCTATTTTGAAAGTGATATGAAGGCGTTGCTTTAAAATAATCCTATAGAAAAACGACACGAAGAAGAAAATTAGGATTGGACCTGCGCTCAACTGGGCACCTAAATATCTATATGGCGGGCCTTCCCCTCTATAGGGGACCAACAGGTTTCCTTTTTTTAACGCTTCAAAGCTGAATTGAAGGCACTGCACGGAGAAGCGTGTAGAAGAACTATATAGAAAGGATAATTCGGACCTCATTTTTATATGTAAATTCAACACTACCAGGTTTTCTTAATAGGAATCAGTAAGTCGGATTCCTGTGGCTTTCCTGCAACCATGGACAAATGCAACTGTTGGATAGCCATCAACATGCTCCTGCGTTTATTGGCTGTTATTACTGCTCAACCAGGTCATTCCACTTTCTCATTTTAGGAGTGTTAGGAGTGTTTCAGATTTGTCACTATTTAGAATCTTGATATCATATGTTTTTTAATTTTTATTTTTGGCGGTCTAGCAGGATTCCTAAATATCAACTGCGGCGGTAAAACAAATCGAACTGGCGAAAACAATATAAAATGGGTCTCTGATGCTAATTACATAGACGTTGGTGAGATAGGAGATACAGGGAACGCCACTGAACAATCTCACGGTTCTTATTTGGATAGTCTACGCTTCTTTCCAAAGCCTCTCAACAAGTCTTGTTATCACTTGCCTGTGGTTTCCAATTTGCCTCATCTTTTAAGACTGTGGTTTGTCATTGGAAATTACAGTGGATTTCAAACATTGCCCAGCTTCGCTTACTCTATTGAGACGGTGGATATGCTGGCGGTACAAAACATAACAGTGATAAGCAATATTGCATTTTATGATGAAATCATCTTGGTTACTTCAGGCACAGTAATGTATGTTTGTTTAATCAGAACCTCTCATACTGATGATCCCTTTATCAGTGGTATCGAGATGAGGGCTCTCCAGGATGGTATGTATCGACAAGCTAAGCCAGGAACAATGTTGCGTTGGGGAGTAAGATATGGTGCAAATTCCACTGTTAGGTAAATGTTCTGAATTTTAAACAATATTTTATGTTTGATAAATGGAAAATATTTTTTGTTTGTTTGAGAGGTTTTAGGTTTATATAATCCATTTAATGATATTTTTTTGACTATCTATTAAACTATATTTTATTTTTTTTTAGGATTTTATGAGATGAAGATTTTGTGATTTTGATTTTGATTATTTGTTATTCATGAAATTCAGTTTTAAAATATTGGTTGAAATAGTAATACTCTTATTTTTTATATTAAAGTAGATCAATACTTTCACATCTTTACAATTTTAAAGATATCTGCAACTCAATCTTACCATATTTTAAATAAAAAATCTAGCCAATGAATTAAAAACGATTTGATCTTCTTTTCATCTCAAAAATATTTTTCAGTTAAACTAATCTAATGCTTATCAGTGCCGATGTGTTTTGTTAAATGATTGAACCGAATAACGGTGTACCGTGAATCAATCAGGTATCCTCAAGACAACTTCGACCGCCTCTGGATAGCATATTCTGGTATGCCGAATTCATATATTGCAAGTTCTGATGAGTCCATTTCAACTAACAGTACGGCAGACCTTCCTCCAACTGCTGTCATGCAAAGCGCGTGGATTTCAAAGAGTTCCCTCTTTGGGTTTCCTCCCATAACACCAATGGCCAAGTCATTATTGGTGTTGTATTTTGCAGAGATCGAAAGTCTAAATATGTCTGAGTCACGAACATTTTATGTCACCATAAGTGGTGAGAGGAAGTCTGAAAACATAACTTTGATGCCAAAGTACTCTGCCTTGGAACTAGCTTTCCAATGCAATGAAACGATGTATCAATTAAACCTTCTCCAGTCCACTAACTCCAACCGTCCTCCTATAATGAACGCTATGGAGATTTACTACATTGTTGATACGCAACCTGCGACAGATTCACGAGATAGTAAGTGCCCTCACTAAATTTCTCGACCTCAAAGTCCAGATATCATCATTCAATGACTAACCCAGTTGTCCTTAAAGTGCAGTTGATGCTCTTGATGCTATCAAAAGCTGTTTTAACATTAAAGATTGGATTTCTGATCCATGCTTTTTGAGCCCGTGGAAAGGAATTCGATGTGATAGCAGCTCTTCCGCAATCAGAATTTCCGAAATGTAAGTGTAATTCTTCTATTTGTTTACCCCTTATCGGTGAAACTGTATGTGCTCACCATAATTGGTTTTGTTGCCAGCAATTTGTCAAGATGGAGTCTTACTGGATCAGTCCCGAACAATATTGGGCAGTTGACTGCATTACTTAATGTGTAAGCAGAATTTGAACGTTTCTCACTCTGTAATCTGTTTATAGCTCTGGAAGAAAACCAAATACACAAAATTCCAATGACAATTATAAAATATCTATAGGTGAAATGTTTCCAAATTTTCTTAATGGCCGTGTTTATGTGTGGAAAGATAAATTAATTTAATATGTTGTCTGCCTTTTATTTTTTTGAAGTCATAGTTGCCCAAAAGTAAAACAAGTGTGCTCTGTCAAATTTAAATTTGAAGTAAAACTATACTTTTAAAATTAGATATTATTATTATTATTTATTAAAACATTTATGTATATTCTTTAAATCTAGCAGGTCATTGGATAATAATCACTTGATGGGATCATTGCCAAATTTATCTGATTTAACCCAATTGAAAAGATTGTAAGTTTCACTTAATCCTATTTTTTTTTCTTACTTATTAAACCTATACATTTTGACCAAACCAAAATTTAAATTGTTATTTATTATGCAGACATCTACAAAACAACAACTTGAGCGGTACTGTGCCTCATTGGTTATCTGAACTCAAAAACCTTACAGAGCTGTAAGTCTTTATTTTACCTATTTTCGTTGATGGTTAAAACTAGTTAGAAGTTTGTTTTATATGGACACGGTTTTAAATTTATGGTCACAGGTATATACAGAATAATAATTTCAGTGGTGTAATTCCTACACAACTTCTCATCAATCGTTCATTAAAACTCAAGTAAGATTATCTTAATTATTTTTATTTATTCATCATGTTGCAACATAAATCTCAATGTCATTAGAAGATTTTGAGATGTTGAATTTTGTTTCTTATTTTTGTTATATTAATCTAGTTCAAATTCTCATTAAAAAACTCTTTTTCGTTGGTGTGTTGCAGTTATTCTGGAAACCCTTACTTATGTATGCACAAAGGAGAATGTATTGTAAAGAACTCAAACAAGAATAAATTGAAAGTTGTTCTTGGAATAACACTTAGTGGAATTGTAATCATTGTAGCCTGGGGCATTATTTTGTATGGCAACAAATTCAGGAAAAAGGAGCTAAGAACTTTCTTGTTCCAAGGTCAACATATAGTATCTATATATATTAAGAATGTGCCTTATAATTAGATTGTGCTTCTACTATTATAAACTCACTTCCGATGAATGGATTGCAGACCAGTCAATGATTATGGTCCCAAACCCAACAAAGTCCCATGCCTTCAGTCTAGATGAGTTGATATTTGCCACACAAAACTTTACTCAAGAGATCGGGAGAGGAGGATTTGGATCGGTGTTCTTTGGTAAATTGTCGGATGGAACAAATATAGCAGTTAAAGTGCTTTCATTGTTCTCGCGGCAAGGAGCTCGGGAGTTCCTGAATGAGGTAACTCATATATTTATTCAACTAGGTAATACTGTTCAATTTGGATCTAATTTTGAGATGTCCAACTAGGCTGCTCTTATGAGTATTAAGTGTATATAAAATTCATGGTACTAATTTTACTTAATGAACAGGTTGATCTTCTTTCTAGAATCCATCATAGGAACTTGGTATCTTTACTAGGCTACTGTAATGAGTCCAGAGAAGTTATGCTTATCTATGAGCACATGTCAGGAGGGTCACTAAGGGACCATCTTTATGGTAAATTATATTAAATTATATTGTTAAATGGTATGTTTTTCAGAAGGAAAAAATAACCTGTGCCACTCAAAAGCATTTGGTTCTTATTTTCTTTTCCAGGAGCTAGAGCAACACATTCTAAACTAAATTGGAAAACAAGACTCAAAATAGCTTTAGATGCAGCACATGGTAACTCTCTCCTCATTATTGTTTGAAGTATTTGATCACATTAAAGAGCATTAAATTTATAGGGTTTCTACTTTATGTTACATATGCCACCTTATGCACCTTATGTTGTTGCTCGAAGGACTGGAATATCTGCACGTAGGTTGCACCCTAAGAATAATTCATAGGGATATCAAGACCTCCAATATCCTTTTAGAGAGCAACTTGAATGGAAAACTGGCTGATTTTGGTCTTTCAAGGATGACAATTGATGAAGAGGCTACGCATGTTACTACTGAAGTGAAAGGAACTGCAGGATACATGGATCCAAAGTATATCATGCACAACTTCTACTAATCTAGAAGTTAATTGAATTCAATTAATTATTAAACTTGCATAGTTAATTTTTTTTCGAGGCTAATTATTGTAGACACGATTTTACAGGTATTACATCACTCAAATGTTGACACATAAAAGCGATGTGTATAGTTTTGGAGTGGTTTTGCTGGAAATGATATGTGGTAGACCACCCATAGATCTAAGACTGCCTGAGGAGGAAATAAACATTGTTCAATGGGTAAGGATTAATCATGCATCCGAAATCTAAGCATTCTTGTGTATTAATAATCCAAAATTTATAATTATTGGCATATTTATAGGTAACACCGTATCTAGTGGAGATGGATGAAAATGGTGGCAATATAAGAGAGATCATAGACAAGAGATTGCCAAATGAAGGTGATGACATAAAATCCATGTGTAGCGTTGCCAGAGTAGCAATGAGATGTGTTCAAGCTGAGCCGTCTTCTAGACCAAGTGTGAGTGAAGTAGTGGCAGAACTAGAAACTTCAATTCCAATTTCAGAAGAGACTACAACTCCTATAGAAAGAGGCGATTTATCAACCACTCATTGTAATGAGTCCAAAGGAATGACGTGGAGTGATAATAGCTCCAACCTTTCTAATGTAGGGAGATAAGATCACACTTCCTGAAAAGTGTTTTTGATATTGTTATCATATCCACCAAATGCTTTGACTAATAAAAATTAATTTTATATAATTATGTTTGGCATTATAATTAAAAAATATAATTTTTAATTTAAATAAAATATAATTATCTATGGATAAGAACCAGGTTATGAATATCAACATTTTATTTAAAATATATATAAAATATGTCGGACTAGTCATACTTTGCTTGACTGGCTGTCCTTCCACACTGTTCAAACTTATTCAATATTTGGCGACCTCCGTCGTTTTGGAATCGAATTTTCAAAATACAAAATTAAAACCTATTCGTGGCCACTTTCATTGGAGTAGAAAATCAAGATCACAAATGAGATTTCATATAAAAAAAAATCCTTGATTTTTTGTACGATAGAGTTACATATTCCATCTATTACCATGGTGATTTTATTGTTTAAGTGAAGTGAGAGAGGAAGAGAAGTGACTAATTGAGCGAGAGGGCGGATTACTTGTCAATTTCATGGAAGAATGTTAATGGTAACAAAATAAAAATGTTAATTATTAGAATATTTATTTAATTTGTAGTTGGTCAATTAGGATAGATTATAAGTTAAGTATTACAAATCAATCTAGATCGTATAAAAACCAGAACCGAAACTAATGCTCAGAAAACAATAAAATACAAAACCTGCATCTATGCTGGCAAATATAAATGTTTGATAGTTTACCTACGATTATTTAACTGTTACTTCGAAGCCCCACCTATTTTACCCCCAATTTCTACCTTGGGCTTGATGCTTTTAACCATATCGACCACTGTACAAGATCCTTTGTCATCGACAGGTCTTTCGACCACATAATTACAAATTACAACAAAGCACAAGCAGGTGGAAGCATTAAAAAAGGAACACTTGGAAACAAAATATACACAGTACAATGCCAAATGTCGGATGAAAACAAATGACGAAAAATCCCAATGCAATTCAATCTTAAGTCATTCATTTAGTCAATTAATGCAATCATCAAATCATCAGTTCAACCATCAATTACTAATTCGTGTTAAACACAAGTTAAGTCCGACCCTCAGCGAGGGAGGATGAGTTGGAGTAATGAAAAAAAGACTATTAAGTTGATATGTATTTATATCTTAGAATTTGGGGTGGAATGTTATTTATGTTTTTACTAGATTGAAGAATGATGATATAAGTACACTCTTGAGCTAGATTGTACAATTTTATGGATATTGTTCAAAATTCGAAATAAGCAATTTCAAAACAATAAAAAATAACTTAGTTAAATTGTGTTAAGTGTATTTCGTGGTAGCTAGAAAAATTAAACTTCAACTCTTATATTACAAAAACATGGTAATTAAAACTCCAATGATGATAACTTTTAGACTAGGAACAACCACATTATTTTATTAATGTGACCGATCGATAGGCATAATTTAGGCACATACTATAGGGAAAAACATTAATATAAAAAGTATGTGCCTAATTTAAACCTATTAAAGTAATCGACCACATTAATAAAATTAATGTGGTTGTTGCTAGTAAAGGGTGGGAACATAGGCATATCTCCAAAATAAAAATAAATTAANAAAGGGTGGGAACATAGGCATATCTCCAAAATAAAAATAAATTAATATTCTTCAATTAATATTATACTATTATTTTTTTTTTTTTTTGTAAGTTCAGAGTCTAATCTATTGATTCAAAATAATAGTACAAGCAAAAACTAGTGTGGTAGAATATAGTTTGAAGCCTTCCCCTCTCGGGAAATCAAGCTTTTAACATCAAACGGATCCTCCCTATGGTAGAGGAAAACATATGATACTAAGAGCATAATAAGCAGTTTTGAAACAAAGAAAATGAGTTTTGCTGCTGCAAATAACTATGAAAACTAGACTGAGATTGACCATATGAAAAATAAACAAAACCCTCGGAACATAAACCTAGTCCTTGGAAGGATTCTCCTCCTTAATGGGAACACCAAAGACGAATCCAATTTGCGAGTGCATTTTTGGTCGACATTCAGTTAGGGGGGGCTAAGGGTTGACAAAAGTCTCATCGCCATATTTTTTAGGGATTTTGGAGTCGTTGCTTGTGTCCTCGTTGTTGCCCAATTCGCTAGTGCTCGAGGTATTCTTCTTGATCAAGAGCGGTTCAGTTTTCTTGTATTCTGAAGCTATAGTGGTGGCGACTTTTTCCTCATGGGTCCCAACAACGTTCCTCGAAGGGGGAGGTGGCATTTGCTCAGTATCCATAAGAGCCGCCGGAGGAATTGAGGAATACGTCACAGGATATTTTTGAGTACCAGTAAGACGAAGGATTAGCCTAGACAAGAGGCTCTTCACCACCCATAAGTTGCGTCTGCGCAAAACTATCCTGTTGATCACAGAGGGGGAGCCCGGGAGTTCATCCTCCCATTTGTTCATAAGAGGACCCAAGTGGTCCGAGATTTCAACATCAAAACCTTAAGTCTTTACAACTACAGAGAGAGCCCTAACCCGTTTGTTGGTGTTTCCACATCGTGGGGTAGGTCACAGTCCGTGGGACATTTTGAGGTAAACCAAAGACATATCGTGGATCAAGAACTGGAAGATGGTGGGGAGAGCAGGAATGAGAGGATGAAAACTAGCGTGGCCAACAATCAACTGAATCTCTGAAGAATTGGCGTGCTTCACAGAATTGTGCATGTTGGTCGCTAGGCAGACCAGGGTTTACTATAGTGTACCAACAACACCCCTAGCTCACTGGCCCTTTTGGCAACAGACTGCGGAGCGGCCTGAAGTCTCACCCAAAGTGATCCTAATGGGTTGGCCAAAGACTCAAGTGTTTCAACTAGGTTCTGTATGGCATCCTGTGTGCACCTCGCTGCTCTTCTTAGCCCGCGAGGTGTCTCTTTCCGCGACGCGATGCGCAGTTTCCTCTTACTCGTGATAGAAACACAGTAAGAGGAAACTGCGCAGTTTCCTCTCTCTCTCTCTCTGTGTCAATCCTTGCGGATTGTTACAATACAAAATAACAGTGAGCTAACAGACTACTGGACTCTCAGACTCGCTAATGTTTGAATAGTTACCGATAATCTGACTAGCTAACCTTTTACAATATAAAATACATCGCTTTATAGGTGGCCCGAAGGTCTCGCCATTACAACACTGTGGGCCTGTCCCAACAGTAACCCAAAACCCTAACTAGTGACAGTCGACATATCTGTACTTGGCGTAGCCGCTTTTCGTCACACCACTGCTCTCTGCAGTCTTCCATGCTTCCCGGCGCTGACCATGGGTACTATGCACCACTTCCCTTCTTCTTTCCTTCGTCTTCAATACCTCGGCCTCGTCGCTCCTCTTCCTTTATGAGGGTAGCTGAGCCCTCCTGTCTTCGCTGCTGCCTTCAATGCAGTGGTTGAGCTCTCTCTTCTCGGCCGCTCAGGTATTGTCGTCTTTCTTGAATTCTCTGTTCCAATAGTCACGGTTTCCGGCTCTGCTCTGCAGCTAGAAACATGCTACGGTGTCATAGCTTTACCTTATCTCTTCGTCTTCGCCAAACTGTCTATCCGCCAAAATGGCATCTTTTCCTGTAGCTGCGGGACTCTGCTCCAACAGTCCCCTAACACTTACTTGTGGCTCGTCCCTGAGCCACTACCAGCAGGCTTCTCCTGCTGTAGCTTCTCCTTGGCTTCCTGCGAAGTGCGTTGAAGCTTGTCCCAAATTCCTGCGACCTCGTTTTGCATAGTTTCTGTAACTTAGTTCGTTGGGTTCTCTTATCTTTCCTTCCCTTATTGTCATGCTCTCGCTCTCGTCACTTGCGAGACCTTTTAAGGATCTTCAGGTTTTGAGAAGTCTTCCACAGATATCCTTTCCTCTTTATCTGGGTTAGAACTTTTATCACAAGGAAAATCTGTATCTTCCATCCTTCTCAAACATTTCATTCAGTCTGGAGACTACTTATGCGAAAGGTATACAAACCAGGAATTCCATTCCGAGAACAAGCATTTGTCTGCATCTTGAAGTTCTGCTTGTTCGGTTTGTTTTCTCTTTCACTTTTCTTCTTAGCAACTCGCTCCAGGTATTCATGCTGCTTAGGTTCTGCATATTTTCATTCTTGACCTTTGGAACCTCTTGTTCTTCTCTTAGCTGATGAGATAGGTCATCTCCCTTCTCCCGTTGCCGTCTTTTTCTCATTTTTACTTTCTTCCTGGCTGGAGATTTCTTCTCATCATTCCTTTGCTCTGCTTTCTTATCTTCAGTGATTGGCTCGGCTTTCTTCTTCTCTTCAGCAGAGACTTTGATGACATCTTCTACATCCTGTGCTTGACTCCTCATCCTTGGTAGTTGTCTGACCTGTGACGTTCCTAATTTCACAACCATGGGCGGCATCGTCATAGCGGACATACGGCCACCATGCTCGAAGCGTCTCAGAATGTCTTCTAAAGATTCCTCCTCGGACAGAACCCACTCGGTGTTATACTTTGGATTGGCATGGCTGCAAACTATGGAAATCACAGTACTCTATAACTGAATTAGCTCTGCACAGGGAACACTTAACAATGCACTCTATAGCTCTCGGATCTTTGCAAATGTAACCATCCCGAATGAATAATTTCTGCTTTTATGCCGAAGGCGATAATCTTGGACGCAACGGTCATCTAGGCTGAACTCGTCGGTCGTATTAATTGCTTGGACGAGACCACACCCGTCATCCCGATCCTCAATAAATGCTGAAATCCGATCAATTTCCCTCGAAGCGTGTGTATGCAGGAGCCGGTCTCGTCGAAGATTTACTAAATTTGGAAAAATTTATTATGTTGTGGCCAGATCTACGGTAGGTATACCGGTCATTTCTTCATTAACTGCCTGTCAGAAGGCAACTTGAATATCCCTCTATCTCGTTGCAAACTAGGTACGTGGCATGGAGAAAGATCGCGTTGCTGCGATGCCACACCACATCCCTTGCTCAAAACAAACTTAAGCATTTTTTTTTTCAACACTTGCGCAAAATGAACCGTCCTTATGCAATTCCTGATACTTAGAATACCTGTCGGTGTAGACTAATTCCCGGTGCGATGCCTCCTTTCAACTACACTGGACATCTGCACCGCTCGCGACTCTGAGTTAGGGATGAGAGGTGGAGTGGCTGTCACTATAGAGCTTAAGCCTACTGCCATTGATCATCGTGGGAAGAAGCTCCCCATTCAGTTTGCTGAGCTGAACGGCTCCTCCCTCTGTGACTTGCTGTATCTGATACGGCCCCAACCAATGCGTCTTGAACTTCCCTGGAAACTTAATAAATTTACTGTCATAGAGGAGTACTAGGTCTCCGATCTGAAGAGTCTTACTCTTAATGTGTCTGTCATGCCAAGCTTTTTCGCGTGCCTTCTGCACTTTCTGATGGAATCTGGCGATGAATTTGTCTTCCTCTAAGGCAAGCAGCTGTGCTAGCCTTTCATGCACCGTGTCTGTATCAGCCATCTCGGTGATCTGAGCAATTCTTAAACTGAGAAGAATATACTCCATAGGCATAACAACCTCCTGTCCATACACCAAGCTGAAAGGTGTGTGTCCTGTAAGTTTCTTGCATGTAGTCCTATACGCCCATAATACAGCGTTAACTTTGAGGTCCCAATCATTCCTTTGGATGTTGCAGATCTTAGTAAGAGCATTTTCTAAAATCTTGTTAAAGGCCTCCACCATACCATTAGCTTGTGGGTGGTAGGGAGTGCTCTTATGGTGCTGTGTCTGGAACAATGGTGCGGTTCAAGAAATGTGTGCCTTGATCGCTCATCAAAATTACTGGGCATCCAAATCTAGTGATGATGTTTTCAAAAATGAACTATGCGGCTGTAGCAGCATCACAATTTCTTACTGCTTTGGCCTCTGCCCACCTGGTGAGGTAATCTGTTCCAGTGATGATATATCTCGCACTAGTTCATTTTCCTGGTTGGTTGATAGGACCCACAAAGTCTATAGCCCACTTGTCAAATGCGCGCAGCGTAATCTATGGTTGCAGCAGCATTTCATCTCTCCGCGAAGGTTTTCCTACCCTCTGGCAGATATCGCAGCATCTGCAAAAGTCCTTAGTGTCCTTGTGTAACGTAGGCCACCATAATCCTGCAACTAGGATTTTCTGCGCAGTCGGCTTTCCTACGAAATGACCTCCTGCGGTACCTGAATGTGCTTCTCTGATAATAGCCTCTTTTTCATGCGGCATCACACATCTGCGCAGGACTTCATCTGGACCTAACTTGTATAACTGTCCTGCAATCAGGGTGAAGTCTGCTGCTTTAACAACCAACTGCCTCTTTTGATGCTTGGTAAACTCATCAGGTGCCCTTCCTGTAGTGAGAAAGTGAATGATATCAGCGTAGTACTCGTCTGCGATCTGAAAACAATTGCGCATCTGGCAAATTGTCCTCTAGATTACTTGGCTCTTCTCCTGAGTCTATTCGTGATAGATGATCAGGTCCGGCGTTCAATCTTCCTGGTTTGACAATGATTTCAAAATCACACTCCTGAAAGAGGAGTAACCATCTGTAGATTCTTCCCCCTAACACTGGCTTATTGACCAGATACTTCAATGCAGAATGGTCAGTAAACATCTTGAACAAGGCACCCAACAGGTAGTGCCTGACCTTCTGTAGCGCGTACACCATATCTAAGCCTTCTCTTTCTGTCGTGGTGCAGTTCTTTTCTGTTGTTGATAACTTTCTGCTGGAGTATGCAATAGGATGATCGATACCTCCTTCTCCTGGTTGCGTTAAAACAACCCCTAGTGCGATGCCAAATGCATCCACATGTACATGAAACGGCTTGGTCCAGTCTGGAAATACTAAGATGGGTGCTGTAACCATCTTCTCTTTAAGTGTGTCTAGACTCTGCTGGCATTCCTCATTCCATAGGAATTTTACATCTTTCTTTAACAGTTTTTCCATTGGTGCTGTGATCTTTGCGTATCCCTTGATGAATTTTCTGTAGTACCCGGTATGACCAAGTACTGTCCTCAATTGTTTGACTGAGTTGGGTGCTGGAAGATTTACAATGATGGCAATATTTGCGGGATCTACCATCAAGCCTTGCCTACAGACAATGTGACCCAACAAAATACTGAATGGCGCACAGAATATACATTTTTTCAAGTTTAGAGAAATCTGGTACTGTCTACATTTCTCTAACATCAGTCTTAAATCTCCTATGTGCTTGTCAATTAATCCAAATACAGTCCAATCATCAAAATAAACTTCTAGGAATTTATGGATGTATTCTTTAAATACAACAACTACTACTCTAGAAAAGATAGTTGGTGCATTCTTAAGACCAAAGGGCATTACCGTATACTGGAATGAGCCCCATTTTGTTGCAAATGTGGTCTTATGGCGATCTTCTGGGTGGATTCTGATCTGGTGATAGCCTGAAAAGCCATCAGTGAAGGAGTAGACCTCCTGTCCTCCCACATTGTCTAGTACTTCATTAGTGAAAGGTGTCGGAAATGGATCATGAAGTGATGCATCGTTGAGTTACGCAAGTCGACACAGATCCTGATGTCTCCTTTGGTTTTCTTTTCTTGCACGACCATGGGACTAACCCATTCGCTCTCTTCTACGGTCTCAATGATGCCTGCTGCTAGCATCTTATCGATCTCATCCTTAACTTTTTCTTTGTAGCACGGATTTAATCTATATGGACGCTGCTTGACTGGTCTAGCATCCTCTTTCAATGGTATCCTCATTACTGCCAGGTCTCCAACTATTCCCTTCATCTCTTTGAACTTGGTGGGAAATAGGTCCTAATAGTCATGTAGCAAGTCTACAATCTGTCCGACTGTTTCATCGGTCCAATAGTCTCCAATAGAGGCAAACTTTGGTTCTATGTCTGTGCCAATATTGATCTTTTTAATCTTGATCGGCTCTGTGATTGCTGGAATTTGTAGCTTCGGTCCATCAACATCGCGAGTCCCTTCTGACTCCAAAATGTTGATGTTGCGAGGATCCTCATCCTCCTCCTCTGGTTCTGCTTCGAAGTTATAGCACTCGAGCGCATCTTCTAATTGGATGGCCCACTCAGGTTGAGTATGTACTGATAGGGTACAATCCTCAAATATCTTAATCTTTATTACATCCAGGGCCTGATCAACATTTGGATACTCAGATTCAAAAGAGAAGGTAAGTAGAAAGCTGTCTATTAGAAGTGGCCATGTAGTCGTTCCCTTGCACAGTTCAGTCTCTGTGTACCAGTTCCGTGGAACTGTGTCCAAAGTGTGAATGAATTGGTGAACCCATTCATCCTCTGGAATGTCCGACCAATTCTGTTCACACGTCTGAATATGTGACCTGGGGTCACTTTATCTTGTGTATCTCTACTGGACATACTCTCTGTTGGTAGAGAATCTGATCGCCATCAATCTCTTAAGATCATCCCATGATGCGATACTCTCTTTATGTGCATACCACCATCTTGCAGGTGTGGCTCGTACTGCAAGGTCCATAGCTGCGATCCTTTGCTCGTGAGGAATTTGTTGTTCAAACTGCGTGAGAAAGTCCTGGATATCTGTTAGACCATGAAATGATGGAATCTCGTTGATCTCTGCGCCAATCCATCGCAGTGACTTAGTCATGTATGCACATCTGCGCGTTGAGACTTCATAAAGTCTGTTCTGCCAGTTCTCTAGACCAACATCCGAATCCAATGCGCATGAGCTGTCACATCGCCAACTAATGTTCCGTTCTGCGGTTGGATTGATGTAGTCACTCTGGTTCGCAGTCATCTGATAGAGACTCTCCATGTTACGTGCCTCTTCCTCTGCTCGAATAGGTTCAATGTATCTAGGACCCTGAAGAGGATCTAACGGTGCGATTACCCGGATCTGCGCGTCTTCAAAGGTCATTTGTCTTCTCTTTAGGTCAATAACGACCATGTTACCGATCGCCCAATCAATGCCTAGTAGTGTTGGGTATGGTCTACTATCGCCAATGATTTCTATAAATTCAAAGTCCGCAGAGCTGCGAACTCCGTCAATGTCAACTGGCACCTGCGATAATCGACCCAGGGGTGATACCCGCTACTGATTAGCTAATCTGAGATGGATAGGAGATCTGACTAACTTAGGGCTACCCATCTGTTCCCATGTCTGCTTAGTCGGAACATTTACCTCTGATCCTAGATCTAGGATCACCTCGTCCATTTCAAATTCTCCAACCTGTGCTGTGAGTCACATCTCTCTTCCTGTTCTTGTATGTCCCATAATATTATGAACAACACGCTGTGCACTGCTCACGGAAGAAGATGGCTGACACTGATCTATGATGTGCTAAAGTTCTCCGATAGCTTGCTAATTTCTCATGAGTTTTAAACAACTCCGCAGGAAGGATTGTACACTTCCTGTCAACTCATCCTCGTCGCATGTGCGCGATGTGGTAGCCTGCGATATCTGTACAGGGCTAACGCCACAAGGTGCTTGCTGCGGTACGCCCCTAGACGAAGGTACCTGCGATCCTGATTGCATAGGGTCATCAAAGAAAGTCTTAGCTTCCTAAAATGTCTGTTTATTCTTCTGTAGGTTAAGTGGTGTTGCTTTGTTAGGAGCTTTGCGCACCCACTCCTGACCTATGGTCTTCTCAGTATCCTGCCATGTTCCATTGGTGGAAGCACCGCTGCGAGTTACAATGTTGACTCTTGGTTCTGGTTCTTCCTGCTCAGCAGCAATAAGCTGGATGTTCTGGTGTACTGCTGGCTTAGGTTCTATGATCTTAGCTATCAAGGTAGGACAGTCTTCTATAGCGTGATCGTAAGATTTGCAATAGTTACATGTGGTGGTAGGGCTCTAACAGTCCCTAGCATAATGTCCTAGAACTCCACAGTTGTAACAAGTGACTGGTCCACGACCACGGCCAAAGCCTTCTCCCTGGCCAAAGCCTCCTCCACGTCCTCTGAATCCTCTGAATCCTCCTCCACGGCCAACATGAGCCTGATCATACTGTGGTCCTGCTGTTGGACCGTGTGTTTCTGATTGAACTCTGTACAAGTCTTGCTTGCTCCTGACCATGAGATCATAGGCTCGGAAATCATGTTCATCATGGCCTACGGACTTGCAGAAGACGCAATATAAGTTCTTAGGTGTTTGCACGTACTTCTGAAGTAGAGGGCACTGGTGAGGTAGGTGTCCTCTTGTTTTGCATATTTCACACCACGGCCCGTGGGTCTGTGGTAAGGGGTTAGGAGCCCCAGTTGCTATATATTCTACAAAGACTGGACAATTATCTTTAGTATGGCCTTGTGCTTTACACTTTACGCACCATATGTCTTGCGCAACCTCTTTCCCTTTATTAAGCTCATTCATCTGTATCATGAGATTAGCCAACTGGTTTTGCAGGTTTGTCATACCTGTGCTAGTTTCAGCTAGAGGTGAAGCCTCTAGTTTCATCGCCATCTCCAACGCGTCATCCTGTCTCTGGAGTTTCTGCTGCATTAATGGCAGTCTGATGTGAGGGAGCAGTGCTGCAATAAACCATTCCTTATGCTTCTCCGACGCAAACTCAAAGCTGACTTGATCTATAAGGGCTTTAAATTTCTGATCGAAGTCCCACACTGACTCTGTAGGTAACTGTTTGATGTCTTTAAGCTCTGTAATGCACTGTGACTCAGACTTAGGTTTCTTAAACTCTTTAATCATGGCAGTCCTAACCTGAACAAGTGTTCTGGGGATCGCTGAGGTATACTTCATATACCATGTTAAGGCTCGTTCTCTCAGTGTGGTGACCAACTGTACAAGTTTACTAATATCATCATTGATTTCTTTAATGGTCCACACGGCTTCACATAGAAACCAATGCTGCTTTGGGTCCTCTGCCCCTGTATCCTTAAAGATAGGTAGCTTCATATCATCCCCCATTCTATTTCTACATGGTGGATGTTTATTTGCTGTGTTACTACCACTCGGTGGTGTAGGTGGAGGTGATGTAGCGGTAGTATGTACTGTCTGGGAGCTACTAGATGGAGTTACTACGGGATTCTTCTGAGTCCCGATCTGTTTCTGTGGGGTATAAGGGTGGTAAGGGATACCCCCTTCTGTTCTTTCTGTGGTACTGTGACTCTGTTGTCTAGTATTATCTGAACTGTCTTCAAGTATGGGAGAGCTAAAATCTACTTTGTATTTCTTTCCACTACGTGTACGTCCAATGTCATCAAAATCACTTTCAAACTCTTGTGACATTACTATCTTTACTTATTCATCTGAAACTAGATCCATTGTTCCTTTTTCATGTAATAACATCTTAATGGACAAGTTTAAAGATTTTAGGTACTTACCGCGATATCCTTTGAAGAAGTACCGCTCAGCCTCGCTAAAGCTTTTTCTCTGTTCAACTGCAAACTCTGTGATGAAGCCTTCTAGCACACTCGCAAGCCAGAAGTCTATTGTCCTCGTAATGGGATTATCAAGGTTCTTCATGGTCTGAATCAGCTCCGGTGTCTAGACAATGTTTTTTTTCTTCTTGAATATGCTCGTATCAGTCAACTTTGATAGCCAGTCGTAAAGCTCGTTTCCAAAGGTCGCAAAAAATATCGCATGCAGGTCTGTAATGATATGTTTTTGTAACCAGTCCTCTGTACTCAGTCTAGGACTCTTGTTCTCTTGTTCGGCAAACTCTTTCTCCGTAGACGCAACCCACTCGTTGAGTTCGTCTCTAGTAGGATGCCACCAGAACATCAGTGCTCAGTTTGTTCAAAACCCGCAACGGAACCATTTGTTGGTCGCTGGGCAGACCCGGGTTTACTATAGTGTACCAACAACACCCCTAGCTCACTGGCCCTTTCGGAAACAGACCGCAGAGCGGCCTGAAGTCTCACCCGAAGTGATCCTAATGGGTTGGACAAAGACTCAAGTGTCTCGACTAGGTTCTGTATGGCGTCCTGTGTGCGCCTCGCTGCTCTTCTTAGCCCGCGAGGTGTCTCTTTCTACGACGCGATGTGCAGTTTCCTTTTACTCGCGATGACTCCAACCTTTATCGCATCACCGCGTCTTGGGCAACACGTAACTCTCTCCTACGCTCGATCCTCAACCTGCGGTACCGCGCACCACAGCTCCTCTGTTGGTGCGATATCGCCTCCCTGTGATATCCTACCGCCGCGGATCAGCATACTTAGCGTTACTCGTGTTCAACCCACAGGACTCAACACACTAGGTTGTTTTACATTGCGACTCTTAACTATCTTGAGTGAAACTTAGACAAACTCTTATACAGAATACTTAAAGACTTCAACTTGCATTTATCCTTCTATAATGCTGTAAACTGAATAACACATACATACATTAACTGTAAGCAAAGTTCATGTAATGAATGACAGATATAACAAGTAAATACAATCACATGAATCAATCACATAACGCTCTGATTTTATGTGGTTCACTTCCAGGGTAGAAGCTACGTCCACAGAACTGTGTTTCTATCTTATAACTTGAGAGAGGTACACAGTTCTGCTGCACCGCATATGCAGCTAGAGATCTTATGGGTAACTCCGCACACTGCCTGGAGCCCTTCTCTCTTAGATCTCTTCTCTATATTTCCTTCTTACAATATACTCTCTCTCTCTCTCTCTCTCTGTCAATCCCTGCAGATTGTTACAATACAAAATAACAGTGAGCTAACAGACTACTGGACTCTCAGACTCGCCAATGTCTGAATAGCTACCGATAATCTGACTAGCTAACCTTTTACAATACAAAATACATCCCTTTATAGGTGGCCCGAAGGTCTCTCCATTACAACACTATGGGCCTGTCCCAATAGTAACCCAAAACCCTAACTAGTGACAGTTGGCATATCTGTACTTGGGGCAACCGCTTTCCGTCAGGCCACTGCTCTTTGCAGTCTTCCATGCTTCCCGGCGCTGACCATGGGTACTATGCACCGCTTCCCTTCTTCTGTCCTTCGTCTTCAATATCTCAGCCTCGTCGCTCCTCTTCCTTTATGAGGGTAGCTGAGCCCTCCTGTCTTCGCCGCTGCCTTCAATGCAGTGGTTGAGCTCTCTCTTCTCGGCCGCTCAGGTACTGTCGTCTTTATTGACTTCTCTGTTCCAACAGTCACGGTTTCCGGCTCTGCTCTGCAGCTAGAGACATGCTACGGCATCGTAGCTTTACCTTGTCTCTTCGTCTTAGCCAAACTGTCTATCCACCAAAATGGCAGATTTTCCTATAGCTGCGGGACTCTGCTCCAACAGTGCACGAGGAAATAAATAGTATTAAAAATGCCTGACACCCTATCCATATTAGAACTACACGAATTGTAAGGATGAATTAGACTTTATTGGATCACCATAAATCTACATAGAGGAGCACAATACATCGTGACGATAGGAATTTCACCTCATGTATAGAGCCTTGAATGTCCTCACGGTTCGAGAGATGACGAGGTCGACTGCATTAAGGTCAAAATGATGATCAATATGGGGGTTGGCATTGGGGAAAACTATGCTTTCAGGCCGTTATTCCCATGCTTCCTCTAGGCCACGTTACCACCAGCATCCTCATGTATTATTTTTTATTATTAATAGTAATGTATATCAAGTGTTATGTTACATTGTGGCATTTATCAAGGGTTATGTAGCATTGCAACGTCGAGAATGTGTTATATTTATATTATGACAAAGGGTTATGTCAAAATGTGACATAACCCTTTATGAACGTCACTAATGTGACATAACCTTTGATAAACATCACAATGCAACATAACCCTTATTGAATGCCAACTATCACATTATTAATGTGTCACTTATTTGGTTGTGTTGACATATTCCAAACACTTTAACAAACCATGGCATAAAGTCGTAACGTGATATAACCCTCAATAGCGTCGCAATGAAATGCAACCCTTGATGGACATCACAATAAGACAACCCATAATGAACGTTGCAATGCAACATAGCCCTTGATAAGCATCACAATGCGAAGTTACCATTTATGAATGCAAAATGTCACATTACTAATGTGTTGCATCTTTGGTTGTGTCGACATATACTCAACATTGTAGCAAACATGGCTTAGTGTCGTAACATGATATAACCCTTGATAAACATCAAAATGCGACATAACTCTTGATGACATATTAGCTTAATAATCAAGATAGTTAATTAAAATATGAAAATTATATTATTGCAAAAATAATAATGCTATATTTTGAATATTATATAATGACATTTAAAATTAACACTTGATTATTAATAATATATATATATTTAATATCATTATTAAAATAAATATCTAGAACTTGTTGTAAATTTCTTTATACATTTTTTAAATCTAAGATTAAACTCCATATCTTAAAATTAGATTTGATTTATGTGTATCTCTATTTGAATGTTTAGATTTAAGTTGTTAAAATAAATTTGAAGTATAATTTTTTTAATCATTTAAGATGATTGTAATCTTACTCAACTGCATATAAAGTGAGATGAATAAACACATTAATAATGTGACATTCAACATTCACAAAGGCTAATGTCTGTAATGTCCCCAAAAATTGAAAATATTTTTTTTAGTAGGCTAGTCAAAACTACCTATGCTGAACATTATTTGACTTTTGGTGTGTGTCGTACTCTATTTATACTGTTGTTTTGTTGTAAGTTGTTCTTACGTCCTACTTCCTCACTTTCAGATGAGATTATTACTGTGTTTACTTATGATATCGTAAGGTTGATTAATATGATATTATTATGGTTACACAATGCTGTGTATGTTAGATACTTTGATTATGTACTTCACTAATTTTCACATGTTTTTACTGTTGTATACATGATTCTGACTTAACTTTGTTAATGGATTAAGGGGTGGAGTGGTGGGAATAGTCTCCCATGTAACTACCTGAGAGGTAATAGTTTTTACTTGTCCTAGCGGGCTTACTTAGTTCTGTTTGAACTAATGCACTTCTTTTTTTTATGTACAGGCTCACTTAGCACGTTGGAAAACCATTTATACCAAGCTCAATAGACGAGCCGACTGTTTGAGTTACTAGCACACATCTTTGCAGATCTATCCTATCGATAATATACTACTTACAATTGTGATTATTACGGCTTTATTATAGTGATGGGGTCCTACAACACTTATTATCTACGTGGCACATATTCATTATCTATGTGCTACTTATTTACTATGGTGTAAATGTTTTAAGACATATTCATGTCCTAACATATTTTTATCATATGTTGATTTTAAAGTTTGTAATACTTTTGTAAAAACTTTGGCTTTAAAAAAAATTATTCCATGGCATATTTCATATGCCATGGTCTTAGGGCTTAAAGCCTAAAGTTTTCAATGCATGTAATAGTTAATCCTTAAGTTGATTTGGGTGGTAAGTTTGCACTATAGTCCATAGACTATACGATTATGAGTCTCGTGTGCATTAATGGTGGACAGGGTGGTGCTATCATTGCGTCTTGGGAAGAGGGGAAACCACGCTTAGGGCTTGGCCCAAGCGTGAGTTTGGTCATTTTGTAGCATTGTTGCTTGGTCTCTGCTCCTGTTTAGTATGAAGGAAATGATTTCGATGGCTTAAAAGATAGGTATGATAATAGTTTGGTTTCGTAGCATAAGTTGCCTGTTTTAGCTTATTTAACATATCATACTTCTCATTGTGGATTTCGTTCTATGGTTGCAGGTTACAGGGGTGGAAAGTAAAGGTGTGGTTCGTAGCTCGAGGGAAAAGCCATGGGCAAAGCCATACGCTTACGATAATCCTGCTGAAAACGTCTTCACTTGTCACCTCTTGGCTTCGTGGTTATGACTGAGTTGTCACTCGTTGTTGGTTGGGTTTCCTTGACTCTGGTTCCAATCGATGCATTTTGGATTTGGGGTGGGGGGGAGGGTTTGACTGTAACTTAAAAGAGCTCTGCGTCTGGAATGCTACAGGAATTGGGGTTTCATTAGTTGGGGTTTTCATTTTGCCTTCGGGCTTGAATCATTTAGATGTAAAGGGATTTATCAATGGGCACTCTGTGTAGTGAAAAAGGCTTGGGTAACTTCTCGACAGGCTCTGGGTATTTTGTAATTAGTGTTTTGGTTATGATACTGGCCAAGGGAAACACCATTGCTTGAAATGGTGCAAGGCCATAACAAACGACTGTGTAAACTCTTTAATGAAATATAACGACCAGGTTTATGAATATATGTTTCGTTTGATTTATGTGGTTGTTAATCTTGTAGACTGTATGAATTCTCCTTCGTTATTTACTTTGTTTGTAAGGATGAAAATGGGTGATAGTGTTATGGCTTGGGGCCATGCCGTGAATGGCATTGACACTCACCATTGTAGTTGCGATAGCATAAATGGGTGCAGACTTACTGTTTAAAATTATGATGCATAAATGAAATGTAAGGCCGACTATGGGTGTAAACCCTGCATTGGAAAACGTTGTTGGTTATTTCGTGACAGGGTTTCATAAAATTTTAATTGACTGTGTGGTTAAGTATGAGGCCGAGGTCCATAGGTGACTGTGTGTATGTTTTAATAATGGGTCTTATGACCTCTGTGTAAAGAGTTGATTATTATTGCTTCAGCCTGCGTATATACTTTGTATGTAGCATGGCTTTTGTATATTGCAATGTGTTCATATGAGGTATAAGAAGGATATCGAATCCTACAGGAAAATGTCACTGTGGTTTTGTAAAGGAAAGGACCGTACAGGATTCGATCCTGGGTTGGGTATAGTGGTGAAGGTTGGTAGTTATGGATGCGATTTGGGCTTAAGTACCCACATGATTCAATCATGCGACCTCTGTACAATTATATTGGGTATTTTAAACGATTAGGGTGTATTTAATATTATTGTGGTTTTATTACTTTGGACATTGTATTTATGGTATGTGATTTCTATAATGTATATTATAATGTTGGATGGTTTGAATGGTTATTTATGCAATGGTTTTATAATGTTGATAATAACATTATTGCCTATACTTTTGTGGATGTAGCTAATATTAATGTTCTAAACCGTGGACCATTTATATGGTCTTGATACTTGGATTGTTAATTGATTTGTGATATTTATTTGGTTAATGGAAAGTGATAATGTTTATCTTGGTTATTAGCATGGGTTTATTTATGTAGACCCTAAGAGGTCTTCGCTGGTTTTTATCTTAACATAGTTACTTAGAATTTATGGTTACTCTTAGATATGTTTATAGTATTGTTAAATTAGTATTTACAATTCTCTTTTATACCTGATATAATATATATAAAGTATTTATTAGATTCTATTTATTATATCAGTTTATTATAATCTATAATTAAGTTTGCTTAAATCTTGTCCTGAAACTAGTTTTAACTTCTAAACATAGCTCTACTAGCAATATGAAATTTGCGAGTAGGGTTCCTAAACAAATAAAATATATAGGCATTGTTTTTAGGAATAAAACCTAAGTTTTAAAAGAACAAAGTTTAAGATGTAGAAGTGAATATGAAAGTAATATGGAAAGAACAAAACCCTTGATAAATATTTGAACATGAATTAAATTACAGAGGTAAAATAGAAAGAACAAAATCTTTGATAATTCTAGCACACAAAATAAATTACAGCCTAGGGTTTATAATTTAAAATGTAAACCCTAGAAGAATTCGACATGGAAAAACAAAAGCAGATAGGGTTAGAACATATAATATAAACACTTGCATACTCTAGCCAACACTTATTCTAGGAAATGAAATAGGCAGTCCAGAACCTCATATCTAAAAAGTGAAGCTCGTCTAATGGCTGAAACCCGCACACTCAGTTACCCAACATTAAAAATTCACAGACAGATATGACCTCTATATAGATGAGCGAATCACTTGGGAACTAGCACGTTCCAGCCAACCATGACCCGGAACCGTTCCTGGTTTTAATACGGATCCCTCCGAGCTCGTTCCAACATGCAAGTAGCTCAGAGCTCCTAAGGTGAGGCTTCCCTAATTAGTATATCAGGTCTAGATTAATTCTCCTTTTTCCTCTTAGGGAAATGTTCTCCAAGAACTCTCTTGAGAATAATCAGGCAGAATATTGACTCCAAAAAGATAGATGAGATCCCCAAGCCTCTCTTTGGCTTGGGACTCTATAGACAGACTTTTCACTCAAAGGGGCAGTTAAATCAAGAATCACTTCATTTCTTCATTTAACCCTTTTTATTTAATTTAGTACTTTTAATATATTAACTTAGGAACTTTCAACTAGTCCCTAATTGGTCTTTTATAGGTATTATAATATGTAATCTTTATCTTAGTAATAACAATAATATATGGAACTTTTCCTTCTTTCTTACATTATTAATATTATTACTAGTTGTACTCTTTATACATACTCTGTATAAGATATATAATAATATATTATTTGGCAACATTTGTCTTAGGGTATCACATATTGTGATCCCTAGACTTATGACACTTTCTTCATTAAGGTCATCAGGTAGATGGTTAGGTCTACTAGGCTAGGCAACCTTAAACATCCTTGCATCTTGGATTCCCTCGTATAACATGGTAGTTCTTCAGTACTTGATGAGAATATAGAAATTCAAAATTTCATTTAATCACTTATAAATAAGTCAGATGAGATCAATATTTTTCTCGATTCATTTTCACTTGGGAATCATTAATTCTTTTCAGTAACTCCTAGCTCTTACCAGAGCCCATACTCAATGCTAAAAACAAGGGGTTACAAACTTAGTGCAATTCCAGAGCTCTTCGCTCAACACTAATGCTAGGATGTACTTGTAGGATACACCTAGGGATACAATGGCCAAGGATCCGATATTCCAGAGCTTATGCTCAACATCAACATGGAAGGATCCATGACTTCTTCCCAACAATTCCAAATTATCTTTTCATGTGTTCCAGACCTTCATGCTCAACACAAATGTCTCAAGACTTATGTGCTCTAGAGCTTCTCGCTCAACATAAATATAAGTAGTCATGTGCTCCAGAGCTTCTTGCTCAACACAAAATATCAGTTTACGCACATTCTCTAGAGCTCCTCACTCAAAATAAAACATCTCATTAATCATGTGCTTCAGGGTCCATGCCCAACACAAGAAAATACACACACACACACACATATATCATATGCAATTGGCTTACCCCCAGTATATCAAACAAATCATCATGTTCATATGCAATGTGGCCTTTGACCCAGTATATAAAAATAAAAAATCAAGGTAACATCATAATCAATGGGGCTGATGCCCATAAATGTTAGGTCCAAAATTTTGGATATTACATCCATCCCCACTTAGAAGAACACCATCCCTAGTGTTCTAGGGATTCATAATGAAATCATGAAATGAGGCAGGGTAAGCCTTTTTCATGGTGGCTTCATTCTCCCAAGTAGCCTCATCGGCTTCGACGTGCTTCCATTTCACTTTCAACTAGACTACGATGCACTTCGTGAGCTGAACGTCTCTCTTGTCCAGTATATGAAGAGGTTCAAGGGAAAACTCCCCTTTAGGTTCCACCTGTAATAAGGACCAATCAACCACATGTTTAGTATCATAAACATATTTCTTTAATAATGATGCATAGAAAATATTATGGACTCTTATGTGCATGGGTAACGTTAGTTCATATGCCACTGGCCCTCTCTTGGACAGTATTTCAAAGGGTCCAGAAAACCTAGGTGCTAACTTACTACAACTTCTCAAGCTCAACGAGCTCCATTTTGCTTTTACTTTCAACTAGACATGGCCGCCTATTTGATAATATTTATCTTTTCTTTTCTTATCCACGTAGCTTTTCTGGCAGTCTTGTGCTTCTTTAAGGTTCACCTGGACCTTGGTAACCGACTGTTACAAGTCCTTTAATAAATTAGGCCCTAACATGAGACAATCCACTGGGATATCCCAAGTAACCGTTGTTCTACACTTCCGTCCATAGAGTACCTCAAAGGGACTCATCTTGGCTGAAGTCTAGTATCCGTTGTTATACACAAAATCTCCAAGATGCAGGTAGTCTTCCCACTTAGTGGGGTTGTTCATGACATACATCCTAAGTATGTCCTCAACAATAAGGTTTACCCTTTTTGTCTTCCCGTCTGTCTGTGGGTGATAAGTAGGACTAAAGTTCAACTGCGTCTCTAATCCGGAGAATAAATATATCCAAAAGTTTTCGGTAAAATTTGTATCTCGATCCGAGATGAACTCCTTGGGTATCTCGTGCAATCTAAATATCTCATTCAAGAAGATATTGGCAATGTGTATTGCCTTGTAGGTCGACTTCATTGGAATGAAGTGTGCTGCTTTTGACAATTTGTCAATTACTACAAAGATAGAATCATTTTGTTTCTTACTTTTCAGTAGACCTATCATAAAATCCATACTAATGACCTCCCACTTCCATTTCGGAATGGGTAATGGTTGCAACAATCTCGAAGGATGTTGATTCTCATCTTTGACCAATTGACATTTCTGACATTTAGCGATAAACAACGCAATGTCGGCCTTTAACTTAGGCCATAAAAAGTGTCCCTTAACGGCGCATATCATCTTTTGATATCTTGGATGCCCCAAGTAGGGTGTCTAAATAATTTCCATGAGGATTCCAAACCGAATGTCCCCTCCTTCTGGAATGTACAATCTCTCTTTAGACCATGGCAATCCTGATTCGTCTACCTTTACTCTTTTTGTTGTTGAAACAACTTGTCCTCTTGGACTTTCTTGAGTATTTCTACATAGAAAGGGTCAACTCTGTTGGCCGTTCTAATCCTATTGTGCAAATCTGAATCGATTTGAATTAATGTCACCTCATATATCATATGAGTTCGTCAACTCAAAGAATCAACAATCTTGTTCTCTTTTCCCTTAATATGCTTTAGTTCGAAATGGTACTCGCTAAGGAAATCCAACCATATGGATTTCCTAGCATTAAGATATGGTTTCTCGAATAAATACTTCAGACTCATATTGTCTGTCTTCAGAAGGAATTTCCTTCCCATGAGCTAGTGCCTCCACATCTTCAATGCGTGAATGATAACAGCTAACTCAAAATCATGTGTGGGGTAATTCTGCTAATGTTATTTGAACTTTCGTGATTCATAACAGACCGCCTAATCATTCTGCAAGAGAACTCTTCTAAGTCCTTGCTTGCTTACATCCGTGTAAACAATGAAATCCCCATCGGGATCCGCAATTCATAGTATAGGTGCGGTCATCAAAAATTGCTTAAGTGTTTGAAAAATTTCCTCGCACTTGGTCATCCATAAGAACTTATTTTCCTTCTTCTGCAAGGCGGTCATGGGACAAGCTATTCTCAAGAAGTTCTCAATGAACTTTTGATAATATCTGGATAATCCCAAAAAGGACCTAATGTCGGTGACACTAGTAGGGGTAGGCCAATCCTCTATGACTCTAATCTTTTCCGGGTCCACAACTATCCTTGTCTCAGAGATAATGTGACCTAAGTATTGTATCTGTGGTTTGTAAAAATCACATTTACTAAACTTAGCGTAAAGCTGGTGTTCTCATAACACTCATAGTAATATGTGAAGGTGTTCTTCGTGTTCCTCTTTATTCTTAGAATAAACTAGGATGTCATCTATAAAAACCAATACAAACTTATCCATATATTTACTGAATAAGTTTTTCATCATACACATAAAGTTTGCAAGTGCATTCGCCAACCCGAACAACATCACTACAAACTCGTAGTGCCCGTACTTTATACAAAAGGCAATTTTGTGAATATCTTCGTCGCAAATCCGTACCTGATGGTACCCAAATCGCAGGCCGATCTTTGAAAATATCTTGTCTCCTCCTACTTGATCAAACAGGTCATTGATCCTAGGGAGTGGGTAACGGTTCTTGATAGTTATTTTGTTAAGTTGACGATAATTGATGCACATCCGCATCGTACCATCCTTCTTCTTGATGAAAAGTATTGGTTCTCCCCAAGGAGACACACTTGGTCAGATATATCCTTTTTCTATCAACTCCTGCAACTGCAGTTTGAGTTCCACCAACTCTGGTGCACTCATGCGATAAGGGGATTTTGAAGCCGAAACTAATCTTGGTGTCAATTCTATGGAAAAGTCTAGGTCTCATTTCGGAGGTAATCCAAGGATTTCCTCAGGGAATACATCCTTGAATTCTACAAGAACGAGAAATTTCTCTATGCGCTGTTCTCTCTCAGCATCTATGTCTCAGATATTTACTGCAAAAAACTTGCAGCCTTTTCTAATGCACTTATTTGCTTCTAAGGCAGATATCTGCCTTACCGAGACTTTCTTTGGTACGCATTGAATCTTCACTTGATTCTCTTGGCTATCTGTACACAAGATTGAATTGTGTAATAAATCGAGCATGACATGGTTCTGTTCCAACCAATCCATGTCGATAAGTATGTCATATGATCCCAAAGGTAGGATGTTCAGGTTTACTTTCGTAGGATAACCATTCAAGTTTACCTCACAGTTTTAACTAATTCCGAAATATTATGTTTCGTACCTGTGGCTAATTTTACCAACCAAGGTTTATCATGTTTTTCTTTGCCTAGATTACATACATCAACAATTTTAGGCGATACATAGTTTCGACAAGAACCGAGGTCAATCAGTATTGAAATAGAAGTGTTCAATATCTTACCTTCTATCTCAACCATGGTAGCCTGATGGTCTACCTTTCGACCATCCAAGCCTGCATAAATCCGCTGTGTTCCGGCAATGTCCTCTACCATTGGTTCTTCTTGTAAGTTGTGTAAGACCCCATTGGTCTTGTTCTTACAATATCAGGCATAATGAGGTCCACTGCATTTCCAACATTTGATCTGTAGCGGGGTAGCATTGGCTCCCCCAGCTGCTACTGGCATGTTAGCATTTGGAGCTGGTACATATGGTTTTGTACCTAATTTGTTGAAGTTCTTGTTTGCTAGAAAACTGTTGTTATGTTTCCTCTATGGGGGTGGGTTAAAACTTGGTTTGCGGTTGCTAGAGAAGTTCTTAGACATTTCTCTGTTTTTGTTCATGTTCTCTTTCCTTAGCTGTCCATGCTCATAGTAGAGCCTAGTTTTCTGCAATGTGGTGTCCAAGGTTTTAGGAATGTTGAACTCAATCCTTTCTTGAAAGTTGGGAGGAGGACATACTAAAAACCATTGGATCCTTACCTTTTCGTCCTTGATGTATAGTACATAATGTAACAGATCTAGAAATTTGTTAATAAAAGCATCCATAGTCATGGATCCCATACATAACTCGTGAAACTCTTTCACCTTTCCGTCGAAGAATATTTTCGACATATATTTTTCTTAGAAGATCGTGCGGAACTTACTCCAACGTATTTCTCCTACCTCATCTTTCTTGGTATTTTTTAAGTCTCTCCACCATCTCGCTCTTTTCCATTTAAATTATAGATGGCCAGTCGAGGCTTCATTTCGCTAGAGTAGTTATGAACTCGCAAATATTTCTCATACCTAAAATCCATTCTTCAGCTTTCTCCCTCGATTTCACCTCTCCTTCATAGGTTGGGGCTCTTATTTTTCTGAACTCCCCATGGAAGTTGTCATCACTTCCTTGTTTATTTCTGCATGGAGAAAGAGAGACCTCACTAGAAGGGCTGTGATATTCTCCTTCTGGAGGTTCACGGGTATGTTCATCTTCTCTTTCTTCTCTTGGGATACTAGCCCGTTTATGATAAGGTTCCTTTTTGAACCTCTTTGTGGAATAAGTGGGTTTCCCCTACGACCTTCCTCTCATCGTATTTCGCAGCAACACTTCATTGATTGCTTGCTGTTCCTTTCTTTCATTCAGATTGCCAATTCTGAAACTTTGCAAGTCTGCTTGAAGACTTTGTATGGTTTTCATAATGTCATAATTCAATTCCACCACCAGTTTTGCTTCTTGGGTGGGGGTATTCCCTTGCTGGCTATTATCATTAGAGGAAATTTAAACTCAAAATGGTCCTCAGAAAAATAATAAAATAATAGTTAAAATAATAAAATATTATTGATTAATTTTGGAGGAAGAATAGAAAAAAACTACTTTTTTGTTCGTATTTTTGACATATATCCTTGTTTTTTTACTCAAATTTCGATTGGGAGAGCTCGTTGGATGCGAAATTAAATTCTGCATCCAACGAGTACCCACTCGGAATACTTTTGATGAACCTTGATCCCTCAAAAACAATAAATACATGAAAAAATGTGATGATGACATGATCAAAATTTGAGTAAAAACAGAGGGAGATATGTCAAAAATACGAACCAAAAAAAGTATTTTTTCTTTTATGATACCTATCCCCAAATTTATATTAAAAATTTGTTTAAGACCTAGACAGTATTTCAAATTTAAAGTAATTTCATTGGCTAACACATGATCACATGGAATTTGAATTATGGTTAAAAGGCCCATTTTGATTTGAAATTTCCTCTAATGCTTCTTCAGTGTTCATGATTTGAATTGTTCTCTAAAAATTCCTGAAATTGCAAACTTTTAATAACAGGAAAAATTTCTGTTAGTTAACAAATTTAAAAAATACTTTATTTTCCTTGCAACGAATGTCTGGTACGCCCATTAGGTCTCTTAGTGTTGAAACTGGGATTTGATACTACTTGTAATGTCCCCAAAAATAAAAATAAAAAAATTAGTAGGCGAGTCAAAACTACCTATGCTGGACATTATTTGACTTGCAGAATGTGTCATACTCTATTTATACTGTTGTTTTGTCGTAAGCTGTTCTAACGTCCTCTTCCTCACTTTAAGATGAGATTATTACTGTGTTTACTTATGATGTCGTAAGGTTGATTAATATGCTATTATTATGGTTACACAATGTTGTGTATGTTAGATACTTTGATTATGTACTTCACTGATTTTCACATGTTTTTACTTTCATATACATGATTATGACTTAACTTTGTTAATGGGTAAAAGGGTAGAGTGGCAGGACTAGTCTCCCATGTAACTACCTGAGATGTAATAGTTTTTACTTGTCCTAGTGGGCTTACTTAGTTCTGTTTGAACTAATGCACTTCTTCATTTTTATGTGCAGGTTCACTTAGTGTTGGAAAACCGTTTAAGCCAAGGTCAACGGACGAGCCGACCATTTGAGTTACTAGCACACATCTTTGCAGATCTATCCTATCGACAATATACTGCTTACAATTGTGATTATTACGACTTTATTATAGTGACGGGGTCCTACAACACTTATTATCTACGTGGCACAGATTCACTGTCTATGTGCTACTTATTTACTATGGTGTAAATGTTTTAAGACATATTCATGTCCTAACATATTTTGTTCATGTCCTAACATATTTTTATCATATGTTGATTTTAAAGTTTGTAATAATTTTGTAAAGACTTTGGCTTTAAAAAAAATATATTCCATGACATATTTCAAAGGATTAAAGACTGAAGTATTTGATGCATGTAATAGTTAAACCTTGAGTTGATTTGGGTGGAAAGTTTGCAATATAGTCCTACAACACTTATTATCTACGTGGTACAGATTCATTATCTATGTGCTACTTATTTACTATGGTGTAAATGTTTTAAGACATATTCATGTCCTAACATATTTTGTTCATGTCCTAACATATTTTTATCATATGTTGATTTTAAAGTTTGTAATACTTTTGTAAAAACTTTGGCTTTAAAAAAAATATATTCCATGGCATATTTCATATGCCATGGTCTTAGGGCTTAAAGACTAAAGTATTCGATGCATGTAATAGTTAATCCTTAAGTTTATTTGGGTGGTGTGCATTAATGGTGGCCAGGGCGGCGCTATCAATGCGTTTTGGGAAGAGGGGAAACCACACTTAGGGCTTGGCCCAAGTGTGAGTTTGGTCATTTTACAGCATTACTGCTTGTTCTCTACTCCTGTTCAGTATGAAGGAAACAATTTCGATGGATTAGCATACATGTATGATAATAGTTTGGTTTTGCAGCATCAGTTTCCCATTTTAGCTTGTTTAACATATCATACTTCTCATCGTGGCGTTCATTCTATGGTTGAAGGTTACATGGTTGGTGAGGAAAGGCATGGTTCATAGCTCTAGGGCAAGGCCATGGGAAAATATACACCATTACGGTAATCCTGCCGAACAAGTATTCACTTGTCACCTCCTGGCTTCGTGGTTATGACTGAGTTGTCACTCGTTGTTGGTTGGGTTTTCTTGAGTCTGGTTCCAAGAGATCTGTTTTGGATTTGGGGGGGAGGTTTGACTATAACTTAAAAGAGCTCTATGTTTGGAATGCTACACGCATTGGGGTTTCATTAGTTGGGGTTTTCATTTTTCCTTTGGGCGTGAATCATTTAGATGTAAAGGGATTTATTAATGGGCACTCTATGTAGCGAAAAGGTTTGGGTAACTTCTCGACAGGCTCTCGGTATTTTGTAATTAGTGTTTTGGTTATCATACTGGCCATGGGAAACACCATTTCTTGCAATGGTGCAAGAACATAGCAAACGACTATGTAAACTCTTTAATGAAATATAATGACTAGGTTTATGAATATATGTTGCGTTTGATTTCTGTGGTTGTTAATCTTGTAGACTGTATGAATTCACCTTCTTTATTTACTTTGTTTGGAAGGATGACAATGGGTGACAACGTTATGGCTTGGGGCCATGCTGTGAATGGAATTGGCACTCACCATTGTAGTTGTGATAACATAAAATGGGTGCAGACTTACTGTTTATAATTATGATGCGTAAATGAAACGCAAAGCCGACTGTGGGTGTAAACCCTTCGTTGGCAAACATTGTTGTTGGTTATTTCGTGACAGGGTTTTATAGCATTTTAATTGACTCAGTGGTTAAGTATGAGGTCGAGGGCCATAGGTGACTGCGTGTATGTTTTAATAATGGGTTTTATGACCTCTTTGTAAAGAGTTGATTATTATTGTTTCAGCCTGTGTATATACTTTGTATGTAGCATGGCTTTTTTTATTGCAATGAGTTGATATGATGTAGAAGAAGGATATCGAATCCTACAGGAAAACATCATTGTGGTTTTGTAAAGGAAAGGACCCTACATGATTCGATCTTGGGTCAGGTGTAGTGGTGAAGGTTGGTAGTTATGGATGCGATTTGGGCTTAAGTTCCCACATGATTCGATCCTGCGACCTCTGTACAATTATCTTGGGTATTTTAAATGATTACGGTGTATTTAATATTATTATGGTTTTATTACTTGGGACAGTGTATTTATGGTATGCAATTTCTATAATATAGATTATAATGTTGGATGGTTTGAATGGTTATTTATGCATTGGTTTTATAATGTTGATAGTAACATTACTACCTATGCTTTTGTGGATGTAGCTAGTATTAATGTTATAAATCATGGACGATTTATATGGTCTCGATACTTGGATTGTTAATTGATTTGTGATATTTATTTGGTTAATGGAAAGTGATAATTTTTATCTTGGTTATTATCATGGGTTTATTTATACAAACCTTGAGAGGTCTTCGTTGGTTTTTATCTTAACTTAATTACTTAAAATTTATAGTTGCTGTTAGATATGTTTATAGTATTGTTAAATTTGTATTTACAGTTCTGTTTTACACATGATATAATATATATAAAGTATTTATTAGATTCTATTTATTATATTAGTTTATTATAATCTATAATTAAGTTTTCTTAAAGCTTGTCCTGAAACTAGCTTTTACTTCTAAAAAAAGCTCTACTGGCAATATGAAATCTGCTAGTAGGGTTCCTAAACAAATAAAATATATAGGCACTATTTTTAGAAATAAAACCTAAATTTAAAAAAAACAAAGTTTAAGCTGTAGAAGAGAATGAATAAGTAATATGAAAAGAACAAAACCCTTGATAAATCTTTGAACATGAATTAAATTACAGAGCTAAAGCAGAAAGAACAAAACCTTTGATAATTCTAGCACATGAAATCAATTACAGCCTAGGGTTTATAATTTAAAATGTAAACCCTAAAAGAATTTGACATAGAAAAACAAAAGCACATAGGGTTAGAAAATATAATATAAACACTTGCATACTCTAGCCAACACTTATTCTAGGAAAAGAAATAGGTCGTCTAGAACCTCATACCTGAAAAGTGAAGCTCCTCTAATGGCTGAAACTTGCACACTCAATTACCGAGCATTAACGATTCATAGATAGATCTGACCTCTGTATAGATGACCGAATCACTTGGAAACTACCACGTTGCACCCAAACATGACCCAGAACTATTCCTGGTTTTAATCCAGATCCCCCGAGCTAGTTCCAACATGAAAGTAGCTTAGAGCTACTAAGGTGAGGCTACCCTAATTAGTATATAAGTCTGGCTAAGTTCTCCTTTTTCCTCTTAGGATAATGTTCTCCAAGAACTCTCTTGAGAATAATCAGGCAGAATAATGACTCCAAAAAGATAGATGAGATCCCCAAGCCTCTCTTTGGCTTGGGAATTTATAGACAGACTTTTGAGTCAAAGGGGCAGTTAAATCAAGAATCACTTCATTTCTTGATTTAACCCTTTTTTTTAGTTTAGTACTTTTAATATTTTAGCTTAGGAACTTTCAACTAGTCCCTAATTGGACTTTTATAGGTTTTATAATATTTAATCTTTATATTAGTAATAATAATAATAGATGGAACTTTGCCTTCTTTCTTACATTATTAATATTATTACTAGGTGTACTCTTTATACATTGTGTGTATAAGATATATAATAATATATTATTTGGTAACATTTGTCTTAGGGTATCACATATTGTGATCCCTACACTTACGACACTTTCTTCATTAAGGTCATCAGGTAGATGGTTAGGTCTACTAGGATAGGAAACTCTAAACATCCTTGCAGGTTGGATTCTCTCGTATAACATGGTAGTTCTTCAGTACTTGATGAGAATACTGAAATTGGAAATTTCATTTAATCACTTATAAATAAGTCAGATGAGATCAATATTTTTCTCGAGTCATTTTCACTCAGGAATCATTAATTCTTTTCAGTAACTCCTAGTGCTTACCAGATCCCATAGTCAACACTAAAAACAGGGAGTTACAAACTTGGTGCAATTCCAAAGCTCTTCGCTCAACACTAATGCTAGGATGTACTTATAGGATACACCTAGGGATACAATGGCCAAGGATCTGATGTTCCAGAGCTTATGCTCAACATCAACATGGAAGGCTCCACAGATTATACCCAACACTTCCAAATTATCTTTTCATGTGTTTCAAAGCTTCATGCTCAACACCAATGTCTCAAGACTCATGTGCTCCACAGCTTCTCGCACAACAAAAATATAAGTACTCATGTGCTCTAGAGCTTCTTGCTCAACAAAAATGATCANTATATATTAAATTTAGATTTCTTGTGTACACATGAATTTTCTATGCATTAGATTTAGATTTAAGTTGTTAAAATAAATTTGAGGTGTAATTATCAAGAAAAAAACATGTATTTATTAATTAATGAAATATTGTAAGTTAAAAATATTATTGAATAATGAAGATAGTTATAATTAAAATATGAAAATGATATTATTGTAAAATTAAGTGTTATAATTTGAATAATATAATAACATTTAAAAATAACATTTGATTATTAATAATATATATATATATATATATTTAATAGATCATTATTAAAAATAAATATCTAGAACTTATTGTAAATTTCTTTATACAAATACATATCTTAAAATTAATTTGATTTATGCATATTTTTATTTTAAGGTTTAAATTTAAATTTTTAAAACAAATTTGAACTGTAATTTTTTTTAATCATTTAAGATGATTGTAATCTTACTCAAGTTTATATAAAGTGAGATTAATGTATTTATTAATTAATGAAATATTATAAGTTGAAAATATTATTAAATAATAAAGATAATTAATTAAAATATCAAAATGATATTATTGTAAAAATAATAGTGTTATATTTTCAATAATATATAAAATTAACACTTAATTATTAATAATATATATATTTAATATCATTATTAAAATAAATATCTACAACTCGTTATAAATTTCTTTGTACATTTTTTAAATTTAAGGTTAAAATGCATATCTTAAAATTAGATTTGATTTATGTATATCTCTATTTGAAAGTTTGGATTTAAGTTGTTAAAATAAATTTGAAGTATATTTTTTTTAATCATTACTGCATAAAAGTGAGATGAATACACGCATTAATAATGTCACATTCGACATTCAAAAAAGCTAATATCACATTGTAATATATATCAAGTGTTATGTTGCATTGTGGTATTTATCAAGGTTTGTGTCGCATTGCGACATCAAGAATGTGTTATATTTCTAGTATGATAAAGGGTTGTGTATCATGTGACATAACCCTTGATGAACGTCACTAATGTAACATAACCCTTAATAAACACTACAATGCGACATAACCCTTATTGAATGCCCACTATCACATTATTAATGTGTCGCATCTTTGGTTGTGTTGACATATACCAAACACTGTAACAAACCATGGCTTAAAGAGGTAATGTGATATAACCCTTAATAACGTCACAATGAAACATAGCCCTTGATAAACATCACAATGTGATATAACCCTTAATGAATGTTGCATGTCACAACACAACTAAAATCATAAATCAATTTAATTCTACCCATCATACCATTAAAGTCCAATTGTTTCATCAAATTTTGATCTTGTAATACAAAATGTTCATAGCTTAATATCGAAACATTTCTTGTGTATAGAGATGAATTTTCTACGCTTTAGATTTAGATTTAAGTTGTTAAAATAAATTTGAAGTGTAATTATAAAGAAAAATTATGTATTTATTAATTAATGAAAGATTGTAAGTTGAGAATATTATTGAATAATCAAGATAGTTAATTAAAATATGAAAATGATATTATTGTAAAAATAATTGTGTTATATTCTGAATAATATAATAACACTTGATTATTAATAAAATATATATATTTAATAGATCATTATCAAAATAAATATCTAGAACTTGTCGTAAATTTCTTTATATATTTTTTAAAATTAATGTTAAAATACATATCTTAAAATTAAATTTGATTTATGCCGCATATCTTTATTTTAAAGTTTAGATTTAAGTTGTTAAAACAAATTTAAAGTGTAAATTTTTTAAATAATTTAAGATGATTGTAATCTTACTCGAGTGCATATAAAGTCATGAATGTATTTATTAATTATTGAAATATTGTAAGTTGAAAATATTATTGAATAATTAAAATATGAAAATGATAATTGTAAGCATAATAGTGTTATATTTTGAACAATATAATAACAGATAAAATTAACACTTGATTTTATATATATATATATATATATATATATATATATATCATTATTAAAATAAATATCTAGAACTTGTTGTAAAAATTTTTATACATTTTTTTAAATCTAAGGTTAAGATGCATATCTTAAAATTAGATTTGATTTATGCCTATCTCTATTTTAAAGTTTAGATTTAAGTTTATAAAATAGATTTGAAGTATATTTTTTTTTAATCATTTAAGATGATTGTAATCTTACTCAACTGCATATAAAGTGAGATGAGTACACGGATTGATAATATGACATTCGACATTCACAAAGGCTAATATCGCATTGTAATGTATATCAAGTGTTATGTTGCATTGTGGCATTTATCAAGATTTATGTTGAATTGTGAGGTTGAGAATGTGTTATGTTTCTAGTATGACAAATGGTTATGTCTCATGTGACATAACCCTTGATGAACATCGCTAATGCAACATAACCCTTGATAAATATCACAATGAGACATAACCCTTATTGAACTCCCACTATCACATTATTAATGTGTCACATATTTAGTTATGTGGACATATACCAAACGCTGTAACAAACCATGGCTTAAAGTCATAATGTTGTATAACCCTTAATAACATTGCAATGAAACATATCCCTTGATAGACATCACAATTCGCCATAACCCTTAATGAACGTTGAATGTCACAACACAACTAAAAGCATAAATCCATTAACATTGTCATTTTGCACCCATCATAACATTAAAGTGAAAATGTTTCATCAAATTTTGATCGTGTAATACAAAATGTTCATAGCTTAATATCAAAACATTTCTTGTGTACACATATGAATTTTCTACGCTTTAGATTTAGATTTAAGTTGTTAAAATAAATTTGAAGTGTAATTATAAAGAAAAAACATGTATGTATATATTAATGAAATATTGTAAGTTGAAAATATTATTGAATAATCAAGATAGTTAATTAAATATAAA